>JNDP01001297.1:0-114530 GCA_000696975.1 Apophysomyces trapeziformis B9324
AACCTGTAGAATGCGATGGAATCGTGATATTAATGCAAGCAAGAATATGTTCTACATTGCTCAATCTATCTGGAACGGCCATGGGCGCCCGGACGCGTTCCGCCGGCCGACACAAATCACCGCTACGAATGCGGGACCCGAAAGGGTTTAGATTTTTACGGTAGGAGTATTAGGCAGAGTTTCTAGTTAGGATTGTTTTACTAACGTTTATCTTTCGCAGGTGGTCACATCGGTAAGCTCACTATCACATTTTAACAGAGGATACTCACCAACAATTACTGGCAAATTCTTTATAACATTTTATCTCCAAATCTTCAAACAATTTTGGGCGGAATCTTTAATCAATTTTGGATGAAATCTTCAATAAACCAGTATGCCTGATGACAACACACAGCTCATCTTTCGGTTTGACGGAAATCGCCGGGTGACTGTCTACTGGGAATGGGCTTCCATGCCCACTGCCTTCTCTCCTCATTTTTTCTTGCCAGAATCTGCCTTCCGCATAGTCATGGCATAGCTGAGAAAAGCGTCTTCTACTATGGTTAAGACAGCAATAACCAAAGGAAAAAAGCGACCATTATTCTGACTACGCTTTCTAAATCAGGTCTGGCTAAGTGCAGCTTAAGGCTGCCACAGGGACCATCGAGGGAAAGAAAGAAGAAGAGGGGTAGCCACATGGATATATTCTTGGAACAAAAAAGTAACTTGGGATTTCTAGCAAGAAATGCTGTAATCCAGGAAAGCTAAGTCCAGGATTCACAGTTCCTGTGTGATGAGCACGTTGATATCAGATATTAGGTAGTTACAATTTGGCCATAATCGTTTCAGCAGTGTTTTCTTGTGAGCACCATTGCCCGTTCCGCTTTCATTTACTTGCAATCAGCGATTGCTACTTTTTATAAGCAAAAACATCATGTAACTTGTTAAACAACGGAGACACATACTGCTTTTCCTTTATTTCACGTTTATCCGACTCATAATTTACTATTCATTAACAACGCTTACTATGTATATTCCATCCTTGCCCTTATAACACGAAAAGGATTCTTTGTCTGCGCGACACACCATCTTTTTTCGTCGGGGAACACTGCGCCACAGATGGTGAAAAGTTGTCAAACCACGCGCGGAGTTGCGAGAGAATTGGAGAGTTCGGTGCTTCGCTTCTTGCTCTGTGCCCACAAACCCTTACCTACGTTGTATGTACTAAGGGCCTTTGGCAGCCGCCACACGATCTCATTTTATTATTATTATTATCTCTGTAAAACAACATTCGTTTTCTTTTCTCCTGTACATAAACACGATTTGACGACTTTCATCTGCCAAGTTACACACTCTTTTCCATTATGAACACTTCGAACAGAGTCATTCCCCTGACATGCTCGGGTCATACTCGGCCTGTGGTTGATTTGCAATTTTCTCCCGTCACATCAGACGGAAACTATTACCTTATCTCTGCATGCAAAGGTAAAACAAAGCGAAAAAAAAAAAAGAAAAAAAAGAAAACAGGGTTTGTCTCGATATATTCCCTGCTATTTCTTTTCTTTCTTTTTTCGTGTCTCAACGTCATTCCAACCTTGTTTTGCTATGAAATAGATGGGAATCCTATGCTACGTGATGGCATTACAGGTGACTGGATTGGCACCTTTTACGGTCATAAAGGAGCTGTGTGGAGTGCTCGGCTTACGCGGGAAGCGCACCGTGCTGTTACTGGTTCGGCGGACTTCAGTGCCAAGGTATGGGACACTTTTACGGGCGACGAACTCCACTCGTTCGCACATCAACATATCGTACGTGCAGTGGATTTTAGTGCTGACGGAACCCGAATTGTTACCGGCGGAATGGAACAAAAATTGCGTATATTCGATCTTTACCGACCAGATGCCCCGGCCCTGGAAGCCGTAGGACATACGGGTACAGTCAAAGCCGTAGCGTGGGATGAGAAGAGACATACCATACTCAGCGCTGGGGAGGACGGGTGCATCCGGTTCTGGGATTTGCGAACCATGCGTGAGACCGCCAACATCCCTTGCTCTGGACCTGTGTCCTCAATGACTTTATCTGTTGATGGTAAATATGTCACTTGGGCATCAGGAAATACCGCCAATTTCTGGAATGCTGAAAGGTAAAGCGCTTAAGTTTCTTGTGCAAAAAAAACATTGGAGAGAGGGGGTAATTCACTGATTGATGTGTCCGTAATGACGATGATTTGCGTATATTCATTCTAATTTTTTCTAGTCATGGATATACGGATGTGATAACGCATACACTCGAGAAATCCGTATCGTCCGTGTCTTTGCATCCTGATCATACCAAGTTTATCGCAGGAAGCGATTCGGATTTGTGGGCACACAGTTATGCTTTCGATAGTGGAAAGGAATTAGGTAATGAAAATGAAACAGACTTTTTTTTGCTATGGATACGGTTCTTATTGATGGAATTGTTTGCAATGGGAAATTAGATGTCTCGAAAGGCCATCATGGACCTATTCATACTGTGAGCTATAGTCCTGATGGTGAAATCTATGCAACAGGCTCAGGTACGATAGAGCGGGAAGTGACTTAAATGGAGATAACTGACTTGATTTGGAAGAGGATGGTACCATTCGTCTCTGGCAAACAACACCCACGAAATCTTATGGACTCTGGCAGAAGCTCGGCCCTACAGAATAATCTTTATACCTTTCATTTGCATAAGAAGACAAATAAAACTGAAACGCATAATGAAGGCTTACGGTTTGCGGAAGAGACAGAAATATTACGTCTTTTAAGACATAACCGAATCAGTGGAAAGTTATATCATCTTCATGGTCTGGAAAATATCGACGTTTCGCAGGAAGCATTGGATATGGTAAAGAACGGATCCGTCCGGAGCGGCGGTTTGTGTGGTGACACAGATCAGCTGTGGTTATTGTAGCTTTGCCAGCCATCTAGGATGATCTCTATTGCCCTTCCTGGATTCCTGGCGGGAGTAGCAGTTACAATTCCGAAACAATCGATATCTTGCAGATGACCTGTCAGCAAATAACAATCTCTTGCAAGGATCGACGATCCACAAGTTATAGCAATAGATATATCCGCATAAAATAAAGAGCGATCCCTTCGTTAACCACCTTGGCGAACTTACACTTATACGTACGAAGGATTTTTTCCATGCGTATCTATTCTAGCAGAGGTCGATAGTCCAGGCGACAGCATCGGTTTCTAACTAAGAAGAAACAAATCTAATCTGTCTTATTCTGATTGTTTGGCTTGAAGTTGTGCCCAATCTTAGTTATGTAATGGTTATTTCTGACGATAGCGATTCGACCCATTAGTCTGTAACAGAAGTCAGGGGATTCGTCTACGACCAACTGAACGTCGCACAGACTTCAACTGGTTTTGCGTTTCCGATACGCCTCACCTACGCCATATCTAATTTTTCTTCTTTTTTTTCGTTTTTATCTCCTTTCATTCTTAACCTCCTTTCAGTTATGCTTTCAAAAACTTCGCTAAAAACGGCATGGGTAACCGTCCTCACGCGTACCAATCAATATGTTGCCGGTGTCCTTACGTTGAAATACGCGCTGGACAAGTTGGGAAGTGTATACCCTCTCCTGATTCTCCACACCTCAGATGTTACGGAAGATGTCCTGGATACGCTTCGTCAGGCTGGCTGTCTTCTCAGGCAAATCGAACCAATACGTCCGAAGGGCCAGGTTCATTACCTTTTTGAACATTTTAGCGAAATTTGGACGAAACTGGCTGCTTGGGATCAAGACGATTATGACCGACTTGTGTTACTTGACTCGGATATGCTCCCCCTTCAGAATATGGATGAATTAATGACGTTGCCCACGCCTGATGCACGCTGGGTAATTGCAAGCCATGCGTGTGTATGCAATCCGCAAAAGATCAAGACCTATCCTGCAACTTGGTAAGCTAAACAAATAATAAAAGTTCCAGAACGTCCTAATCCGAAAAAAAACAAAAAAAAATCATGCGCATAGGATCCCATCCAATTGCATGTACACTTACTGTGACTCTGCAACGACGGATTTTACTTCCTCCAAAAGCAACTATTTCAACAGCGGCCTGGTCGTGTTCACCCCCTCCAAAACGCTATTTAACGAGATGCTAGAGAAACTGCATCAAACCCCAGATCCAAGTGTTTATAAGTTCGGAGATCAAGATCTTTTGAACGAATTTTTTGGATCTCGATGGACACCTATTTCCTACGTCTATAATGCCCTAAAGACCCTCTTTGTATCGCATAAGCCGATGTGGGTTCAATCCAATGTAAAGAATGTCCACTATATTTTATCCAAACCTTGGGAGGTGGATATGGAAAACCCAGCAGAGAAAGACGAACCCTATATGGAGCTATATCGTCTTTGGTGGGAGAGCTACCACGGCGCGATATCACGCATAGACGGACCCATTCCGGATGTTATTCTGCTAAAGTAGTCAGGATCTATGCTAGTATTGGTGATACGAAATAAAAGGAGACCAAGGCTTGTCTCCATAGATGATATCTGAACACAAGCGGTCTTAATGGGTTTACTACAATTTAGGGAGAAAAAAGCAAACATCTTTCTTTATGCCTAGTGAAAAACCGAAGAGAGGCTGCATTAAGTTTCCTCACTATGTATATAAGATGTAAAAGCAATAAGATGCAAAAGCAATAAGATGCTTTTCAGTTCTGATGACTCCACTTCCACCTAAACTACGCACGTTTGTCAAGCCAGCTGTTCTTCCAAAGCATGAAAAGATCCCTGGACCGGAGGGTATCAGTCTTATCGTCTCTCATTTTTATATAAAATACATTCTTTTTTACGAGAATACGGGCAACGCTCCGGACTTTATGAACCATGAGCGTCTACAAAATGCCCTTTCACACACGTTGACGCACTTTTATGCAGTAGCAGGGCGTTTCCTTCCTCGAGAACGCGGCCGGTACGACATTACTGATTTTCATAAAGGCGTTCTATTTCAAGTCGTTCAGTCTGCCGACGATTATGAGGCGTATAAGAGTGAACGCTATAGTTACTCCGTCGGTCCGTTTAACGAACTATTAGCCATCAACCATTTTACCTCGCTTCAATGTCCTCTTATGGCACTTCAATTGACATTGATGCGAGGTGGGATAACGCTGGGTTTCTCCTTTCACCATAAAATCTTTGATGGCGCAGTGGTACAAAATTTCCTCAGCGTTTTCACTAAGATCGCTCGAGGAGAAGAACCTACGGAGCATATCCATCCCTTGTATGACTGCGATAGAGAAAGAGACTTTACGCAGATGGGATTTTACAATCACAGTATCGAATACCCCATCCTTGATCGAGCATACCATCCAAAACACGATTGGGACGCACCGTCCGAGAAACATCTCCTTATCGTCGATAGAAAGAAACTGAAGCAGCTTCACTCCCAGGTGCAACAAACAGATGCCGCTAAGAAGCTATCAACAAACGATGTACTTGCGGCCTTTCTTTATAAGCTCATAGCAAAAGCCCGGAATGATAAGCAGAACCGTCCATGCGACCTGGTGTATGTTGCAAGCAAACGTCATCTCCACCCTGATAAACGTATGATGGATTACTTTGGGAACTATTACGTGTAAGTAACCTTTCTTTTTTCTTTCAAAGTTTTGCGGGCGATAGAATAACAAAGCCGGTATACACTATGCAGGGCTGCAGTATGTCATGATAGACCTTCTGATGTGGCCAATCGAACGCTTCTGGAGACAGGTCATCGTCTTCGTCAAGTGCTTGACAAGATCACGACTTCTTACATGGAATCGCTGGAACAGTATATCAACAGCAGTCCTGACCCAACCAACATTATCTGCACTCTGCCGCGGACGACACCCCTCGCTGTAGGTTGGTCTGACTGGAGCCGATTTCTGATCGATTGCGATTTTGGCTATGGGCGGTATTCCGCATTACGTCCGTACGTTGATCCAACGCCTTACGTATTAGTGATCACCTTGCCATCGACTCGTGATGAATTGGAAGTACTATTGCAGTTTGACACCGAAAGTATGCGGCGTTTACTGGATGACCCTGAGTTGAAACAGATCGTCACCGCTATAGTTTAGGGGGAAAAGAAAGGCAGGAGTAGCGTGTTTCGTCCTTGAATCCGGATGTAGTCTTTGATTTGGCTCTTTTATCAGATGCATTCTTTGTTTTCTAATACTCTTTAACCAGAAGTAACAGATAGCATACATGGTTGGACTTCTAACTAATAAAGTGCATTTGGATTGTCTAAACCAGGTTTCTAGTATCCTACGTCCCTTTCTCTATAGGAATACCATACTGATTCGATTGTTGACATTGTTTTTACTTGTTTGTGCACGAGCGTAAAAGTACTAGAAAACAATTATCCGGACCAGAGCGATCTGGTTGGAGGTGAAAGAAGACCCTGGTACCATTTACTCAGTTTTTCTTTGCAAATAGGACATTTAACTACACTACCTTACAGACCATGTTATCTGTATTGCACTCCAGGTAGCGTCTGTGCGCCGTGGCACTCGGGCAATCATTGCCAATAAATATGGAAATTCGTGTAACAGAAAGAAAAGAGTAATAGATATTCTCTAGCAAATCAATGCAAACGAAATGTCGCTTTTAAGACAATGCTAGAGAAGGTTAACGCGTTATTATTCTGCTACAATTGACTGAAATATACAAATGTGCCAGAAAAACTGCGTTCTTTTAGCTAAATTCGCCATCCCATTGGTCTGCTCTCAAGATCTGTTGCCATAATCCTAAGTATTTCTCAGAGTTAACATTACTGAATAAGATAGAATAAAACTTATGATACCGGGATGATGAAACTAACTAGCCGTCTAAGTGATCTGTAATGTTCATTACGCGGTCGAAGGTTCATTAACTTGATTTATCCAATCGAGTGCTACTGCTGGAAAACCTTGTGTTTAGATCGTTTTCTCTTCATTATACACGTTTTATAGTAGATACAAAGCAAGTGATATGATGGCTTTGGTTGTTTACCTTGATTGCTTTCAGAAGTGAAGACACGAATATTAAGTTTTGTTTCTTTACAGTAAGAATATTGGCACTTCTCCTTTTTTATGTATGGTTTTGCAGAGCGTACATTTGTTAAGTGCCATGTCTTCAGAAATAAAATAAGATATGAATCTGTAAGGAGCTACTGCTAGTAAAAAAAAATCCGGAAACTTAGGTTTTTTCATCCTCGTGTGAATCATGCTCTGTCATGCATAAGTGTACTAAACTGAGAAAAGTAATCTTCATTCGCTCTTCAGAGCTATAGTTTTGGGCTAACATTTTCTTCATCGGAAACCGGGAAGCTGGCTAAAGAAAGCCTATTTTCTGACGTGGAAAACAGTATAGGGTACAAACCATGGGCGATGTACCAATATAGAAGCAAGTGTCAAACTGCTTTGATTTTCTGAATCGTTTCCTTAGATGACCCAAGTAGCAGTCAGATCAAAGCAGCGCAGCTGTTCCTAAGGTGCGTCGCTGTTCCTGCAAGTTACGTCGGACTTTGAAATTCCGTCAAACGAACAAGGCACCGCACAGTTTGAGTTAAAGTTTGAACTGGAATGGTGACCAATAGAAACAATCTACAGATGTTGTTAATCGCTGTTGACTGCAGAATGCAGCTCATATACAGAGTAGAAGGAGGGATGGAATGATCAAAACATTTGGAAACAGGTCCATACTTGTTGTTAGAGGCAAATAATGTTGTTTATATATTGTTACAGTGATAGCAAGACTTGGTTATCTTGCAGGCTTGTTTTCAATGCAAATTCATTTTAAGCGTGATGTGGAAACACAAAATTTTAACTAGCGCCAAGCTCTACTCAACAAAAACCCAGTGCGTGCGGAACTTCTCAGTAATCTTCCTTTTGTCGACTTTTTGGTAACTCGGCATTTTAGAGCCCATTTCACGATGGAGGAACATTTCCCTGTGAACTCAGGAAACGTGGCTCCTCCACCTTCACAATCCACTACGATTTCATCTCACCAATTAGCATTTGTATCCGCTCATAATGCTTCTCCGTCCGTAGCTCATGGAGCTGCTAATGTCGTCCCTGGGCTGCGGAGAAAGCGGAAAGAGTTTTCACGACCCAAACAAAATGTACCCTGTTTGAAAAAAAAACAATAGAAAGGGAAAAAAAAAGGGCCTTCTCATAGTCTGACACAGAATTATCTATCTTAGTTAAACTTGGAACGTATTATTGGCCTTACTACGGCGTCTTCGAATATCCTGGCCACGTCAGAATCACAAGACTTAATTGCCTATGCTGCAGGTGCAGTCGTCGTACTCTACAATCATAAACGAAACAAACAGGTTGGATTCCTCTATCCTCCTGTATCCTCACTCGGTACGACGGCCTCTGCAAATCAGACAGCAATAGGAAATACAACCACGAAAATATCCTCCACAACAAATGCATTACTCTCACCACTTGGGTCAGGCCAGCCTGATCTGATCTCAGCATCTGTACAAGGTCAGCGGGAAACTGATGACAAAAAGAATATCCCAGCAAGTACTCGAGCGAAGCCCATTAGTTGTTTGGCATTTTCGCCTGACGGAAACTATCTGGCGGCCGGAGAGGTAATTTATAACACATACACCCCTTCCCCTTGTTTTCCTCATCCCTCTATCCCCTGTACTCTCTCCGAAACCTTCTCTTTGGAACTAGAAATGAGCAAAATATAGAACAAGTTTACGTATCTATATATATTCGATTATAGATGGGCCACCAACCGCGTATCTTGTTATGGAATGTAAAAGAGCGTGTGTTGATGCACGAATGCCGAGGACACAAGTTTGGTGTATTATCCTTGGCATTTTCCCCAAACATGCGTTATTTAGTGTCTATCGGGTTTCAGGTAGTGTAACAGCAAAAGTTGGTTTTCAGGAAAGTTGTACTGATTTTACTATTGTTTCATCAAAGCATGACGGGTACCTGTATGTTTGGAATTGGCGTAAAGGAATAAAGTTGGCGGGAAATAAAGTGACCAGCAAGGTAAATGCGCTCGCTTTCGCAAAAGACGGATCCTATTTTGTCACAGCTGGGTTGCGCCATGTCAAGTACTGGTACCTTGATGCGCGGGGACGCCTTCCAAAACGAGTAAGCTTTTGCTGTTTTTTTTCCATTGACACTTGTTTTGATCTGTAACATTGACACATTCTACTTTATGTCAGGGGAATTTGGCTTCAAGAGAGACACAAGTGCTTGACGGACGTTCAGGGATCCTCGGTGCCTTGCGTGACAGTAATTTTGTGGACGTAGCATGCAATCAAGGCAAATCGGAGCATACTTATTTTATTACCGACAGTGGCATTCTATGCCTTTTTAAAGAAGGCAGAGTGATCGACAAATGGGTCGACCTTCAGGTATTTTTCCTTTTGTCTGAAATAAGGCTCAAATAATCGACGTATAGCTAACCGAGGATATCCATGATTTTTGACTATCTAGGTGAAATATGCTTATTCCATCTTTGTTTCTCCCACATATGTTGTCTGTGCCTGTGCTGGAGGTGTGATAAGGTTTGTGCTAACTTTGGTACGAGGCAAATGAAACTCAGTAAAAGCGTGGCATAGACTTTTTGAACCAGTGACGTTGAAATATTGCGGGATGATTCCGACACCACATCCGCTCGGTACAGATTTAAGCTCCATTACGACGCCTGATATGTTAAGAAACTCGGATGAAAGTACTTGCTACCCTGATGCTATTGCCGTCGCGTACGACGAAAACTCGGGAAAGCTTACCGCTGTATACGCTGACCGTAGTTTGTTTGTATGGGATATCCGAGATCTAAAAATGATTGGAAAATACCGAAGCTTTGTCGCTCATAGCGACTGTGTGTGGGGCGTAGAGGTAAGGTCGAATACATAGCATGATTCGGATTGAATAACGACGATCCATGTCTAGCCATGCCCGTCTATTGAGGATAGCACACAAGCACCGAGTTCTGTCCCGCCCAATTCGTTCGCAACATTTTCTGCAGATGGGACCGTGCGTATCTGGAATTTAAATCATCTCAACAATATTCCCGTTTCGTCGACATCTACATCATCTGCCTCGCCATTGTCTCCTCAGCAATCGAACTCAGCCGTTCCACGCATAACGGCAACTTCGCCTTATACGGGTCCGATTTCCCCTAGTAGCAGCACTACCAGCTTTGCAGCATCAAGTAGAAGAAACATCTACTCGCGCGATTTAGTAAAAATGATCTACATCGACCCAAATGCTGCGGAATTTGCTAAACTCGGAAGAGATGTGGAAATCGCAGAAGATGAGCTACCTGATTTTGGTATCCGGTCGTTTAAGATGAGCATTGATGGAAAGCTGATGGCCACGGGTGACCGAAACGGGAATCTGCGCGTGCATGATACGGAAACATGGGAGCAAATCACGTATCAAGAGGCACACGATTCGGAAATCCTATCTATCGATTTCACAAATCCTGATAATGACAACAGTAAGAGAGCGATAAGGCAATGCAATGGGTGAAGTCTTTTTTAATCGTCTTTTCAGATATACCCCGTTTGATTGCGACTGCAAGTCGTGATCGGCTACTACATGTTTTCAATGTCGATCGTAACTTTCAGTTAGTACAAAGTCTTGACGATCACTCATCCTCTATCACTGCTGTAAAGTTCACCACAGACGCACAAAATCTTGTCAGTTGTGGTGCGGACAAAGGTGTCATATTTCGTCATCGAGTAGCCGATGCATCACAAGCAAATGGTCCGCTCTATTTGACTTACCATAACTATTCCGGGCGAAGTACCGTGTTTGACATGTCCATGGATGTGAACAGTCGCTACGTGGCTACTGTTACGGGCGAACGCCGTTTGTACGTATTCAGCATAGAATCCGGCAAACCATTACGGGTCTGCAAGCCAGAAACTGCGGAAGAAATTAGCAGCGGTGCTTCTGCAGAAAATTCTGGTGGAAGTCTCATTAACATTGATTTGGATCCATTTTCTGGAACATATGCGATTACCAGTGGTTCGGATCGATGTCTCCGTTTGTTTGATTTAACAAATAGTCAATGTATCGAACGGCTTTGCGCGCATTCGGAATTGATCACCTCCGTGAAATTTATTCGCACTTCAACAGATACACTACGCGTTGTCAGCACATGCTCGGACGGGACAATCTTTGTTTGGAAGATATCTGAAGAACTTATCTCGAAAATGAAAGCGCGTGCTGTTGATCGTGATGCCAAGTTGAAGCAGGGTATTTCACCCAATGCGCTTTCACTAAAACCTCTTGGTGGCACTCTTGACGACCTACCTGACGACAAACGTGCTCTTTTGTTTGGCGGAGCAGGAAAACTGCGTTTACGGCGCGTATCAACCGCCACAATGGTTCGACCAACTCCGAGCTTATCACAGATGGTCAGACAGGGGGAGCGCAAGACGTTTTCCACAGTCTCTCCTGCAGAGCAAAAATATGAAGATATATATAAAAAGATGGCGACCAGAAGGAACAGGATAGACACAAATGCAATGGCAAACAATATGGCAGTGGGTCAACGGCCAGATGCATCGCCTAATGTAGCGAGCAATGTTGAGACAGCCTCAGGAAGGCACTCGTCTGCGGATAAGATGACCAAGGGCGCAAATATCGTAACGAATGGCAATACCAGTAATGGCAGGAAAACGCCTGAAAAAGTGAGTGGAAAACTGGAGCGACTGTATAACGGTATCCCCACATCGGGTGGCCGCGAACGCACAATAAGTCAAGTATCGCACTATCCTCCCATAAATCGTCTTGGAGACGGCATGAGGACATATCCTGGGTATGGAAGCTATCGTCAAGTGCCGCCTTCCCGGATGAATCCTGTTCTAAGACAACAAATGTCTCGGGAAGCTTTGAACAAGAAAGATCAAGCTGTATCCTCTCAGATTGGGAGTAGTCCAGCCTCAAAGGATGGGTTACGTTTCCGAGCGCGAGGCCATGATACCATTACCCGCAAACGTAGTAATGGTAACCTGGCTATGAGGAGGGCTAGCGATTCCGGTTCAGACACAGTGCCGCCAGGCAGGTCTTCTCCTTCAGACGCAACGGAGCGACAAAAAATAGTGAAGAAGCCAGTGGAGGCACCGCCAGCGCCACCAATACCACCAACGCCACGTGTTACAAGCCCAATACAGAGATATGCCGCCGAAGATCAGTGTGACACGAATGACGATTGTGAAGGTGATCAATCAGTAACAGCTGCTCCCGAAGTTGTGGATGGAAACGATGGAGATAGCGAACAAGACGATGACGAAGAAGATGAGGAAGATGAGGACGAGGAGGAGGATGATGAAGAAGAAGAAGAAGAAGAAGAAGAGATTATCTTTATTACTCCATCGGCGGAACCGGATGAGCTAGTGAAGACCTTTGAAGTGTCCACCCACAATATTCAAGATGAAATGGATAACTCGAACAAAAATGATTGCAGCTCTGGGGAGGATGGAAGAAAAACACCGGTGTCTGACAATGAAGCGCTTCAAACGCTTCCATCAGGGTTATCTGTGGAGGAGGAAGAAGGTTCTAGTGAAGATAACACAGATGAGGCTATCATCAATGCCATTACATCGAGAGAACCTCCGAGATTGGGAACATCGTTAAGTAGAACCACTTCAGTCGCGAGTAGGAGGAGTCTTAACCTTGACCGACTTGCTCTCGAGATCCAAAAGGCGCATGCGAATAATCATGGATTGAGTGAGCTTTCTCAGGAATCGAAGAACGATCTAGATGCGTTAAGAGGCACTCCTGCTTTACTAGAGCTTCAAAAGAAACTTGAGAAAGCACGAAAAAGACAGAGTTTTACTGCGCGGTTTCTATCAGCTTTAGGAGGGCAAAAAGCCGGACCCTATAAAGAGTCGTTGCAGAGTGTGCTTGATAGTTTCACTGAACAATATGGCAAAGATGTACCTCCAGTCCCACCTCTCCCTACATCACCTACGACCAAAGACACGGCGCCTACGCTGGAAAAAGAAAGAACTCCAAATGAGCCATCGAAGCAGCCCAAGGAAGAGGAACAACACAAAGAGAGAGAAGCAAAGACGACACACCAAACAATTTCCGCAGCTGAGGAGGATGAGGAAGACGAAGAAGAGGAGGAAGAGGAGGAGGAGAAAGGCGTAGATGTCCTTGATGACTCCAAGTCAAGTACAAGCACCCCGCCATCTGAACCAGAAATAACAACTGACGCCGCCGAAGATTTTGATCCTGACAGTGTCCTCTCGGATCTTGATGGCGCCAAAATATTGCTAGAGTCGGTATTCACCGCCTATGCTTCTATACCCTCAACCAAACATACTGGATTTCGTGAAACAGTCGAAAGTCGATTGAGAGAACTTTCCGAGAGATTAACTCAAGTATTGGAGCCTACAAAGTCGACAACGGCAACAACAACAGCAACAAAGGGAGCCATAGGGTCTTTTAATAATGATTGCACAGAAAACCCCTCTACATTGAACTTACTCGAAAAGTATTCTACATTGCTGGTAGCCATGGTGGAAAGCAAAATGAAGGCCTGAATCAGCTTACTGACATAGTTTTCTTTTATTATCTAACTCTATTCGTTGTACTTCCTTTTTCTATTTTCATTTTTGTTTTTTTTTGCATCCTCTTCAAGTTCTATACCATCATCTCATCATTTTTAATATTATTCTTTGTGCCATTGACATGATCATAATATGATTACTGTGTGTTACCAAGTGAAATGTCTGTGGAGATTTCAGGTGAATGGAGTTGATTTGTTTAATGTAAGGGAACACAAAGTTATTAGGCCTTTTTTGTGTGTTTTTGCCAAGAACTGGATCAGTCATCTAGGATATTACAGAATTTTAGATTTCTCTTATCTATTGACGTATGGGATTATGGTTTACCGCTGTGTTCCGCGACATGGAATGGAACACTAGCAGTGCAACCAGATCAATTCCCCTCATTTATTTGTTGGACTCATAATTTTCCTTTCTGAGCTTTTGTTGCACGAGTGTCGCCATCAGACGCTAAGACCAACCCATGTGCAAAGTCGGAATGCTCGAGACGCACGCTGCATACCTAGTACGAGCTAACCAAAACATGTATTGGTCTCCGTTCCCTTTGGAAATTACAGTTAAGATGTTGCGTGATTTATTTCTTTAAAAACTATCGTACTATATTTATCGTTCGTTATTTCCTCTTTGCCTGTTGCAACAAGTGCTCTCAATGTGTCATGGTTTGACGACGATGGACCAATTGCTCTCAGCAGCTTGTTTATTGAGGATATAGTTAATTACCATTTGTGTTGAAAAAACCTGTAACCTACATGAACGAACAGAGCTCGCTTGACGTGAATGTGCTTCTAAGAGCAAGAATCGTCTTATCTAAGATTACTTTCTTTTCTTCATTGCTGAAGGTATTGATCAGCCAATCAAAATTCAATCTGCGCTTGTCAGCACAAAAAATTTCAAACAAAGAAACAAGAAAAGTCGTTGTGTATGTTGAGGGCGATCAG
Source organism: Apophysomyces trapeziformis B9324 (assembly GCA_000696975.1). NCBI lineage: Eukaryota > Fungi > Mucoromycota > Mucoromycetes > Mucorales > Mucoraceae > Apophysomyces > Apophysomyces trapeziformis. The sequence goes on from JNDP01001297.1 coordinate 14,480, forward strand.
CTTGCATCGTTCAAAGTCCATTCAGTATTTCTTTTTTCGTCGCTGCGCCATGACCACCTCCGTAACCAATGCAACGGACTCGAATGCTCCGGCCTCTTCTTCCTCGACCGAGATCGACCTTTCCCTCTATAATCCAGTTACCGAGGGAAAAGCAACGATCCTTTTCCCAAAAGGCAACGAGGTGTTTTACAACCCCGTGCAGGAGTTCAACCGTGACATGTCCATTGCTGCTATCCGCACGTGGAGCGAAATTTTTCTTCAAGAGAAAAGAGACAGAATTGAAAAGAAAGTGAAAAAAGCGCATGGTGAGTTAGAAGGAAAAGAAATGCACGCGCAGACGCGATCAAGTGCTAGCTTTATTCACTAAAAAGAAAACAATTAACTTAGGCGATGATGGAAAAAAAGCTACAGAAAAGGTAGGATGGTTTTAAGCTTCCTTAAACCATTGACTTATGCCTTTATACTCGTCGTTCATCAGAATTTGTCCCAACACATTAACACCGAAAACTTCACTATTTTGGAGGCTTTGTCGGCGACTGGATTGAGATCGATCCGTTATGCAAAGGAAATTCCTCATCTGAAGCAAGTGATAGCCAATGATATTGAAGCCGACGCAGTGGAATCGATCAAACGCAACGTCAAACATAATGGATTGACCGAAGATCTTGTCCTGCCCAATCGAGGAGATGCTATGTAAAAAAAAACGAGCATGGGTCAAAGCGGGAAGTAATTCTGATTTGGATGCTTCTTTTGTTCTATAGGCAGGTCATGTACAAGGCCATCGGCAATTCTCAGAAATATGATGTTGTTGACCTTGATCCTTACGGTACGGCTGCTCCGTTTGTCGATGGCGCTGTACAAGCAGTGTCCGAAGGTGGTCTCTTGTGCGTGACATGTACAGACCTTGCTATTCTGACCGGATCCATGCATCCTGAGACATGGTAAGAATTGAATCTAAGTTTGTATTCGTATAATTTATTCATGTTGACTTGATATGAACGCGTACAAAGTTTTGGCAAGTATGGTGGTATGCCGCTCAAGGGCATGTTCCCTCATGAAATGGCCTTGCGTCTGGTTTTGCAGATGCTGCAAAACTCCGCAGGACGGTATCGACGTTACATTGTACCCTTGGTTTCATGCAGTATTGATTTTTATCTGCGCGTCTTTGTCCGTGTGTTCACTTCGCCAGCGGAAGTCAAAAAGGCAGCGAGGTAGAATGCTAACAAGCATGATAGGAAATAGTAATGATCTGACACATCATTGATAGTAAAATGGCGGTCATGTATGAATGTACTGGATGTCATGCTTATGCAGTTCAGCCATTGGGTAAAATACAAAAGAAAGACAATGGTCAGGACAAACATACCCCATCGACCGGTCCCGTCGTAGGTGAAAATTGCAGCCATTGCGGTAGTACGCATCATGTAAGTGCTCTCTGATGTTATCATTCCTTATCCTGTCATTTCCTATTTTTGATTCCGTTATCTGGCCTCTTTTTTCCTCCATAGATTGGTGGACCTGCATGGGGAAGTGCATTGCATGATAAGGACTTTGTGACCAAAATGTTGGATCATGTCGAGAAAAACGAGGCTAATTATGGAACGCATCAACGTATGAAGGGTATGCTGACCGTGATTAGCGAGGAGTTGGATGAACCTTTGTATTGGACGCTTGGAAGACTGTGCGGTACACTGCACTGCAACAGTATCCCAATGGTCGATTTGTTGTAAGATACCCATATAGGACTTTCTTCCGAGCATTGCATCTGACATTACTATTTTAGCTCTGGTATTCTCAATGCAGGTTACAAAGTTTCGGTGTCTCATTGCGGTCCACAAACGGTGAAAACCAGCGCACCTGCAGGCATTGTATGGGATGTGCTTAGAGCTTGGGTATTGTTTCTTTTTTTTTTTTTTTTTTTTTTGCTGTGGAGCTGAAGAGGATCCTTATATTAACTGGACGGGATAGACGAAGAAACACCCTGTTGTTATGAATAATATCGCAGCGAACTCACCCGCAAGAGCGATTTTGAGCAAAGAGCCAAGGTAAGTCCCTTATTTTCTTCTTACTCTCAGTCTCTGTTGTGTTAATGCTAAATGGCAATATAGTATTGAGGTCGACTTTACACAGCATCCAGATGCATGCCCCAAGTCTCGATCAATTAGTCTTGTACGCTTCCAAGTTAATCCTACACCTAACTGGGGTCCCAAGGCACGTGCTGGAAAGAAAAGGAAACAAACTGAAGAACAATAATTTCGAGGGTTCGAGCATATGTGAGAGAACGGAAAGGGAAACAAAGTAATCAATCCAAAACAACAGAAAAAGACATAAGCCAACTGAGTGCTGCTCTATAAAACATTACTGCATCTATATCTTTTATTCCTGGAATCTTTTTTTGTTCAATACATACACTCTATACGTATACGAAGGTTTACACAAACGCATCTATGATACACGAAGGATCAATTAACAGATTAGTACGCATTTAGAAGGAAGGGTCGCCAACATGCCTAGAAAACCGAACTTTGAAGCAATTAAAAGCAGTGGAGCTTTCAGTGGTACTCATTTACTTAACGTTAATTAATGCCTTGCAAAGTTTGTGTAAACATCAATATTGGCAATCGCATTTAACCGGTGCAAGGCTGGAATAGATGCTTAGTCTCATTAAGATACGTAGATGACGGCAACATAACTAGGGAAATAGCCAATACTGGCGACAGTAAATCCAGAAAGGATATCCCAAAATGCCATTAAAATATGTTCTTAGCTTTCTCGCATCGCACAAACTACGCATTTGTCCATGCACAGAGACAGTTTGATATGCCCAAAGTGGAAAAATGATCAATTTTGCTTAGCCCATACCATGGAAAGATATTTTCCTGATATGGAGCTGGGTATTACATAGCAGCGAAAATGTACGCTGGTGTCTTGCCAACAGCTGTGTATCCATACACAGTTACGGCCGTATAGGGCATTTTCCTGTTCCAGAGCAAGCATCATTTGGTACTTTTTGACGCGTCATTCATGCTTACGTATTCAGCGATCTCAACCCCGGAGATTACTTCAGCGCAGTCGCCGAAGCTTCCAGTAAAGCTTACCAACGCCTCAGTTCGATTGGCTAAGACGGCTTAGAATAAGCAAATTACGTCATGTCGGAGTTATTTTTAGTAAACTTCTTGTTCAGGGAAGTCTCCGGACATTGCGAGAAGCTTCCGTCGGATTAAGTATAAGAACCGGAAGAGACAGAATGCCGAAAAAAAATTGAAAACCCAATCTATTCACCCGATCGATGTATTACACCACCACTCCTCTATTTGTCCATCCTAGTGCTGCTCAGCGTATTCAGCGTAACCTGACGCTGGACGACTACCTTCAATTGCAAGTTCTACTTCGCCACGAGCAAGAACGACGTGAGCGGGAGCAGGCCAGACAAGAACAGCTTCGCCTCCAGTATGCCATGGACAATCTTAGATATCTGACTGGACAGTATCGCCGTGAACGCTGTCGACAGATTGAACAGTATCTGGAGCGGCAACGCCGCGCAGAATTGCTTCACCAAGCCTATCTTGAACAAGAACGTGAGCGTGCTATGCAACGACAGCGCGAGTACGAACGAGCCATCCAACAACAGAAAGAGCAAGAAGAATATTACCGCCAGCGACTTGCAGCGGCTCTTGAACAGCAGCGTGTTGACAGGTTACATCAGCAATATTTGGCGTTGCAGAAACAAGCACAAGAGAAGGATCATCATCACATGGCTGAATTTGAGCCAACCATGAACAACAAGCCTTCCAATATCCAGGAATTCCATGCCGATCGCATTTCACCCTTAATCAAACTGATTTTTGGTCAACAAGAAGCTGTACCGGAACCTGAAGACGAAGAAAAAGAAACCCCAGCTCAACCATTCACGGATGAAGAAGACTTATGGCGTTATATGGGACATGAACCACAAGAAGAAAAAGCACAAGACACAGAAATGGCCGAAACTTCAAGTGGCGAAGAGATGAATGATGATGATCATAGCGTAAACAGTGACGTTAGTGGTGCCAGTTCCAGCAGTAGCGATGACGACTCTCAACCTCCGGTACAAGATCATGTGTTGAATCTGAAGGGCCTGGTGAACGAATTGGTGGCAAAGGAATCTGTCCCTGAATCGGCTGAAGCAGGCGCTAGTCCTGAAATATCCATGAAGACCATTCCTATTCCGGAGGATACCCAGAAAACAGTTAAATGCGAGAAGTTGCGCAAAATTGAAGACGAGCTAGAGAATATCCAAAAACAACACCAAGGCGTTTTTGATACCCATCTGGACTTCCAAAAGGCTGAATCCGGGACCCTACTTCTAACTGCTTCTACTGCTGACAACCGCGAGTTTTTGGGCTATGAGGATAAGGTCATGCGAATCATGTTACAGTTGGACACGATCGAATCGGATGGTGACGAAGAGATCCGTAGTGAACGCAAGGCCTTAGTCAAACGCGCTGAGCATATTCTCGAGTTACTGGATGCGCATAAACAACAAGAATGGCAAAATGCAAGGCGACAACAAAGGGCAGACGGAAAGAAGAAGCGTAAACAGCAACGCCGAAAACAAAGCAAGCATAAATCACATCATAGACGCCATCATCCTCAACGCCTTGTATCATCCACTGCATAGATTAAACTACCCAAGTAAAAAAGAAACTAGCTTATCCCTTATGTAAATAAAAGTAAACTTATTTTCTGTATGTTTATACCAATATGTAAGAGAGGGACATGATTACGAAACACTATGCAGCAAAGAACAACTTAAAAATAAGAGCAGCTGATATGTAGTGACATGAGTTTCATGAAGAGAAAGAAGAAAAAAAAAGGAAATCATTCCGATAATTGACCATGATGATTACTATTACTTATCATCCATAATTTAACGAAAGTGCTATTGTTGAATGACATGAAATTTACGCTGGCTTTAACACTAAGAGAAAGAAGGCCACGTTCATAAAGATCATAGAGGATATCGGAGATAAGATGATATGTCGTTATGGGAACATGTCATAAGAACATTGACCCGAAAAAAAGAAGGTTTTCCTTGGCATTTTTTTTCTTTTTGATCCAACATGTCGTGTAGGAAGTTGGGAAGGGAATCACATGGATTCCGATTCAATTACAGGAAATCTTTTGGTTCTGCAACAAAAGGGGAATTTTTTTTTAGGCTGTTCACATTTTTGCCAAGCCCTCTAAATCCGGTTATTTCTTTTTTTAAAGATGGGTAACAGCGAAAGAGGGCAAAAAACATATTGCGTTTTCCAGCAAATAGAGGTAAAACTAAAAAAAGGAAAGGGGCTTTATGTAACCTAGGAAATGGGTAGATCCAGGAAAAAGTCTTGGCATATTACCCTTTTGAGTAAATTTATTCATAACAAGAATTATTTTTTTTTCTCATCCATCCCTATAGCCCACTCACTAATTTTGCCTTTATAGTACTTTTCAATGGGTCCAAACCGCTTGCTTGCCCTTTCTCGTGCCACAATACATAACGGAAAATGACTTTTCCGTATAAACATGTATTTATCCTTCTACTCAGTTTTTCTCTTTTTCTTTTCTTTTCTTCTTTCTGGAGGTTCTGTACTTTTGTTCTATGACACCATGGCAACCATCAGTAAACAAGACAACACAACTTGCACCTATCGTTTTATATCCAGTTCCCTTGTCGACCTACCCGAAGAAAGGTGCGCTTTTATTTTCCATTGACAAACGATACGATGAAATTAAAACACCACCCGTTCTTATTTGTTTGTACTCTTTCCCATCAGAGGGTACGAATTAGTTATACGACAACAACCACAACGAGCCAAAGTGAGCGTCATCAATGAGCGAGGTAATATCATCATCATCATCATCATCATCATACCCATTATAGAAAAACATGATTTCTCAAACACTTTTGTATGTGTCTCTTAGATCGAAGACCTATTGAACCACCACCGATCTTGCAAATGCACTGGTTGAACTGCTCCGCTGAGGACACAAAGTACGTCAGTAAAACTGGAACGAAAAAGAAAGCGTTCGTTGTACAAAGTACACAAAAGACTTATAGTGATGATAGGAAATACCTACAGAGCCCATTTTACTTTATGGTGGCGAACCTTGTACCCGCAAGCGACCCGACCAAACTGTTACTTCCATCGCAGGATTACTTATCAGGTTCCACAGTCTCATCTCTTTACCGATTAAGAGACATAGATAACACAGGTCAGTAACCCAAAACAAAAGGAAAATTTAAGTTTTTTTGTCCCGTTTGACTCATCTAATTATACCCCTTGATCATTGTACAGATGGTGGATTCTTTGTTTTTGGAGATCTTGCCGTCAAAAAGGAAGGCAAATACCAGCTCCAGTTCTCACTTTTTGAAATCGTAGAGTAAGTCTCTTGACTTTTTGTTCTACTCATCTTAGACTCACCTGTTGGCTCCCATTTTTAGGGGTGTTGTCCAGAACCGTACAACCATGTTATCCGATGTCTTCACCGTCTTCGTACCTAAGCGATTTCCCGGTCCCCTGGAAGCTACCTTTCTATCACGGACCTTTTCGGACCAAGGTGTCAAAATGCGCATCCGGAAAGAACATCGATTGCAATCGTAAGTTTTTCTAGGATGTGCCTTCTATTCCAAATCGATCATTAGACTAAAAAAAATTTTTTTCTTTAGTTCTACTACCCGTAAGCGAAAAATCGATATGAATACCGACATGTCTTCTTCCACCGAGACAAGATTGCATTCTAGTCATGGAGGTCGTTCTAGTCGACGTAAATCCAGTCCGGAAGACCATTCCGGAGCATGGCAGCAGGAAGATGCGCATACGAGAAAGCCATCCCAACAACAATTCACCTTTACGAATAAATTCCGGTACCATTATGAGCCGCGTGATCATCCTGAGTATCGACAGCTTTCACCATCCTCTTCGCTTTCATCCGATGGCGAACGTACGATGCGATCTCAGTCCTTTGGGGGACCATCCGCGACGACGCACCATGTAACCAACGGATGGCAACCCTCGTTTCCTATGCGACCTGCTCCTCCTCCTGCTGCTGCTGCTTCTTCTACAACGCCAACACGTTTGTTTGATCCGATGAGCAATCCTCCTTCACCCACACTTACTTTCACCAGCCAATACACATCATCACCACCCTCTTGTTCGGCCTCTTATGATTTACCCCATTCAGAACCAACACATTCTCTTCCTCTTCCTCCTCCTCCTCCTCCTCTGTCTGGCAGCACTTCAGCACCTTCTTTTGAGGGCCATGACCACTGGCGACTTCCACCTTTGCGTGCCATCATGGCCGATGTCATACCCTGTAGACGGTCGCCTCTCTTATTACCTGCACCTATCCCTATGATGCATGAACAACCACAGCCTTGGGTGCCACATGGCGATGTACAACCACCATCACAAAGATCCAATGTCAGTGGCATGCTGGGCATGTCGCATCTATTCGCTGCACGATAAAAAAAAAAGAACTTGTCTTTGTCTTTGTCTATTTCTTTTGTTTTTTTTTCTTTTCTTTTACGATCCTTTTTCTTTTTCTTATTCCTCGTTTGATTTTGTTGTTGTTCTTTTTTTTTTTTTGTTTATATGTATCGGCAAATGGTTTCTCTTTTTCTTTTTCTTTCTTTTTTTGGACAAGTACACATGTAGAAAGTTTTCTTTTATTTTTTTTCCCTTTATTTCTTTTTTGCTTTTTGATAGTTTTTGACAGTTAGCAAGTATTTACAAACAAGATAACCAAAAAGAACAGAAGATCAATATCCAATGCGTGTTCTCTAAGTTCTATGCCCCTTTTATTAAAAAAGATAAAATAATTTGATATGGACTATATATTAATACATAAACTTGTTAGAATATGAACTGTTGTTTTAATTAAACAAAGTTTTTTTTTGCTACTAGTGATGCCATCCCGCCTTTTTTTTTTTTTTTTTAATTTTTTGCAGTACAAGTATCTATAACCGCGGGGATTGAAACTTGGATGAGAAGAAGAATGGTTGGGGACGGGGGAGAAAAAAGGCTTTTACTTACACCAACACCATGGCCGCGTCGAGTGCATCCCAATCCGCCCTTACTCGGTTTATTAACTCACCTGCTGGCCCAAAGACAATTCACTTTTGGGCCCCTGCCATGAAATGGGTAAAAAAAAACGAAATGGACATACAACTTGCTTCTTTGTCCATTAAACCCCACTCCCCACATTCTATTCCCATTAGGCCTTGGTCATTGCAGGCATTGGTGACATGTCTCGTCCTGCTGATAAACTGAGTTTGTCGCAAAACCTTTGTAAGTAATATGAAACATGACGAAAAAGAGTAAGCGGGAAAGAGAATAGAAAGAACGGGGATAGACATGGATACGCATACAAAAATGGCACACAACTTTTTTATTTTCTCGAGATTTAACAGATAAAACTTTTGCTTAGCTTTGATGGCTACTGGTCTTATCTGGACTCGTTATTCTACCGTGATCATTCCCAAGAATTGGTCTTTGTTTGCCGTCAATCTCTTTGTTGCTGGAACAGGCATGACTCAAGTCGGTCGCATCTTTATGTAAGAGGATATTATCTCGGGAAAAAGAAAAGCATATCATCTAATCTCCGCGTTTTCACACACAAACTCACACACGTAGGTATCGTCAAACGGATGAGTATAAGCAAAAGGTGGCGGCGGGTACGGCCTAAATTAAGTATTTTTGGCGGATTCCTTTGTTTCTTTTCCCTTTTCTCTTTGGCCTTTTTGTAGAATGTAATAAAAAGATGCATGGAGTAGATGAATGAGAATGAGAGCGGGGGAAATTGTTTCCATTTTCGGAATGATAAAGAAGAAGGCAAGGACAAACCTTTCTCTGCCCTTTGCCATGTTTACAAAAGTACTTTCTGGTGCATTGATGCATAACGGTATGGAATGAGGAGACATGCTATGGTTGTGCTACAATGAAAAAGAAGAAAAAGAAAAAGCTAGTGGAAGCTGTTGCTGGATGAAGTAATGCTTGTGGGTAAAAGTGTCCCGAAATGAAGAGGATGACCAAAACGCATTGCATCTGAGAGAAACAAAAGTAATCATATTTTGGGATTGTACCGCGATAGATAGTCGGTTTTAACGCGTTATCGAGTGGCTGTCATTTTCCATTTGAGCTTTTCATCATCAGAGCATGACTGCATTGTTCGTGGTGAATATATTCAAACTATCAACCACTAGGGACAACAGCTAATGAAAGTGAATATCATGGCACACTGTCATATTTTATCAGTATCTGACAGAATTTGGTTACTGAAATAATGAAAGTAATAGGATCAAGGTCAAAAGATAACAGATATATCATGGCAAGGGAAAATTTTGCGCTTTGGGTCGCTTCGATGCTATGACAGAACCACTTCCTTTTGGCATTAAAAACAGAATCAATTAAGAAAACAATCATAAAACGAGGTGTGACTCTTGCCGTACATTTGGGAATTTGTGAATTTTATGGCAACAAACACTGAGATGGGATGATAACAAGATGCTGCTGCTTTTCCTCCAACTCGAAAGCGCGTAGCGGACATTGAAAGTAAGGTTTTGCTGTGCCCACACAAGGCTTCGTTCGCAAACTCACTGCACCGAATTTTTTTTTGGTTATTTACCTTTGATTCTTTGACAATAAATAATGAGCTCCGGAATTGCGCGTGCTCGTTTAATGGAAGAGCGTAAACAATGGCGTAAGGACCATCCTCATGTAAGTGGAATGGTGTCTAACGGCATCTGTCCGAAAGAAGAAAAAAAAAATGGATGAACCATGTTTGAATTCCTTTAACCCTCATATTACCATTATCCCATTTAGGGATTTTGGGCACGGCCAGGAAAGAATGCAGACGGTTCTTTGGATCTGATGGTATGGACTTGTGGAATTCCTGGCAAAGAGAATGTAAGTCGTTTATTTTTTTTTTTATTTTTTTTTGGGCTCGTGGAAACAGAATAAAGCTCGTTTGTAACTCACGACTGTCAACTTGTCAACGAATAATAGACGCCATGGGAGGTCGGTGTATACAAGGTGGTCATGACTTTTCCTGAAGGTATAGCTCAGCAGGAATAGAGAGAGAGAGAGACTGGAAAGAGGACATATTTTAACTCATGAATTTTTGTATGTAGATTATCCCAGTAAACCACCCAAATGTAAGTAGCCGACCTTGATGCTTTATTTTTGCTTTTATAACTCAACCATTAGGAAAAAAAAAACAAATCTTGTCTCTCTGTCTATATAGGCAAATTCACCCCACCTTTATTCCATCCAAATGTCTATCCTTCCGGAACCATTTGTTTGTCTATATTAAACGAAGATGAGGGATGGAAACCTGCCATCACCGTCAAACAGGTATTATAAATAATTCTTGTGTTGTTTTTTTTTCTTAATATTGGATGATCAGATTTTGCTTGGTGTCCAAGATTTATTGAATGATCCGAACCCAGAATCTCCAGCGCAACAAGACGCTTATATGCTCTTCAGGTAAACAACTTGGCATATCCCAATTAGGTGACATTGCGTATTCATTCATTGGGTGGTAAATTATAAAACAATTAGACGCGACAGGAAAGAATATGAGCGACGTGTACGCGAACAAGCACAACAAAACCGACCGACGTAAAATAAGAAAAAAAAAAGAAAAGAAAAAGAGGGAATTTGATTCCAAAATGACAAACAGAAAAGCTGCATCTTTCCCCTCTCTATCTATCTCTCTCTCTCTCTTCTTTCTACTTGAATAAATTAAAAAAAACCAGCAAATGACAACAAATTAGTACTCTTGTATTTTACTATTAAGTGTTGGAGTATAGCATTCTTATATGCTCTTGCATGCCTGTCTTTGCTTATGTCTCTTTTGTCTATCCAATCCATGAGCCAATGACATATAGATCATTGTTCCCAAGCATTGAAACACAGGATATGGGTGAAATGAATAGAGTGCCTATGGTATTCTTGTAAAAGGGACGATGCTATCAGGATGAAGTTCGTATCAGAAACTAGTTTTGGGGATCGTACGATGCAAACTGATATAGACATAATGGCACTGTCATCATCAGTGAACTGCGTGAGACGAGAGTGAATAGCAACCCAATTTGACAGGATACTTTCGTTATGTGGCAGAAACGGCCAATGGATTACCCTTTTTGTTGGTTTCCAAGGTAACGTTGTGCTCTATTTTATCTATACGCATTCGCTTTTTCTTTAGCAGTTCGAAGGCTTGCTTTGTAAAGAGGATGCACGTAAAGATCATCCATGTAAATCGTCCGGGCTGACCGGAGTTTACAGTTCCTTTTTCCAAGTGTGGCGTATATGTTAGCTTAGTCGGGCTAATCGGGTCAGTTTCCCGGTGCAAATCCTTCTTTTTCGTCTGGTTCGTGTGACATTTGGCCTTCAAAAGTTTCCTGGCGACCAGAAACTTGTTCTTTGTGGTAATGTCGAAAAGCATTCGAACGATGTAACTGATCTGTCTCTTTCTCCTTTTCTCTCTCTCATTACATGGCCATCGATTCTCTTTCTTCCATTTCCCTATTTTTCTCTTCGCCATTAGTTTTTATATGTCTGCGGTAACTTTGAATAGGAAGGAAAAAAAAAGAAAAGGACATCGGTCGAACCTTATCCTTTTTAAAATAGTCTCATGGTCTTCCATCATTCCGTCGGCGAGCTCTGTCCCTGTCCTCACTTAATGTTCCTCGTCGATTCCACTTACCCATCATTCTCCTTCGTCTGCTGAGTCTCATACCTGCCGGAATCGGACTACTACGCAATCTATCACGAGCATGGATCCTACCTCGTTACGATGACACCGGCTTGTTCGAGAATAAGAGTACATCCCTGATCTACTGTGTGGCATCATTATGGGTAAAAAGAAAGAAGGAACGAGAGGAGACGAAGAAAAAAAAAAAGATAACAAGAGGGAAATAGAACAAAAGGACTCAAATTTTTTACGTTCCCTCTTCTATCTCATATCCTTAGTGTGTTCTTGCGGGCTACTGGAGCTGGATTTTGACCACGAGTATGCTGCGACGCTGGCTTTACCATTACGAACTAAGCAATGCCATCGTGCGGCTGATAACGCTGACAGTCATCAACTGGTCGGTATCCGCCTTTGTCAGTTCCTACTACGGGTTTGATCAGCCTCTTTGGAAATGGATGACGATCTGTCTCATTCTTCTGGTCTCCAACGTTTTGAAAATCATCCTTGCCTCTAGCCCTAAATATCATCGTAAATCTGAAGGGAATCATGTACCGGCCCCCATCAATCACAAATCCACCGTTGTCCGTATCCTGATCCTTCCCCTCACCGTCGTTGTGTTCATCACCATGTTTGCAGCCCTGCATCAAGTGAACAGCATGCGTAACAGCGTCCAAACAGCCATTATCGAGATGCCCGAAACAAAACCGTTTCCTGGACTGCGTGATACCAAGGTGCAGGTCCTGGTGATCGTCTTATCGGCATGGACACCGAAAAGCATCGAGAGGAGGAAAACGTTCCGTGAGACAACCCTGACGCTCATGCCGCGAGATGACCCCGATGTTTCCTACGTTTATCGCTTTATTCTCGGTCAGCCGCCTTCGGATCGAATGGCCACGTTGGGACCCGAGATTGAGAAAGAAAACGAAACATACGGTGATATCTTGATTGTGGATAGTTCGGATCTGTACGAAGATTTGAGCCGGAAAGTGTATGCAACCATGGTGTGGGCCGATCAGTATGATTACGATTATCTTATCAAGACCGACGATGACATTTTTGCACGATGGGATACCATCACCAAAGAACTGCAGCTGCTAGGTCGTCAAACACGTTACTGGCGAGGATTGAGTTACTGGTAAAGGATGTCTTGTTTCTTGTGGATCTTGTCTAACGAAAGATCATGCAAACTGTTTTAGGAATATTCCGCCGATCCGGGATGCAAATAACAAGAACAGCGAGTTTAATTACCCCCTGCCTGTGTTCCCTCGGTACACGGCTGGTGCACTCTACATTCTTTCGCGCGATGTCGTGCATATGATTGGTGTTGGCAAAGGACCAAGGACGTTTGTTAAGAATGAGGACCAGAATCTTGGCATTTGGCTATATCCATACAAGATGGAGCCTATCAACGATCCACGGATACAGCAGATCGATGCCTGCGAAGAGGACATGATTGCTAAACATTTTGGCGATTTTGGTGAACCAGACGCATTGGGAGGCACGATGTATGACATGCTAGAGAATTTGAAACAGGGACGAAAAATGTGTACTGGCTTTAGAAGCAGCATCTGTGCCTTATGTTACCCTTGTCATGGAAAGAAAAATCATTGGAAAGATTGGGGATTTAACTGCGATCGTGTCAAAGGCGTCACTCTATTAAAACAACCCAAATGGAGCATCATGGAGTAGATCATCATCCCGGATTTTTTTATACAAGAAATAAACTGTTTTGATAATAGCACTGCATATCATAGAAAAAAAACAAAAAAAAAAAGGGGCCTGTGGTATTATTCTTTCGGAATCACAGATTTCAGTTTGCGCTATGAACTTACGGTGCCATTGAGACAAGAAGTGTTTTGTATAACATGATGGAAAGACAAGGGATCTATATTGAAATATAACGCGTGAATGGTTCTCGTCTTTTGATATCGAACGAAAAAAAAAAAAAGGGAAAAGGGAATCGCCTGACATGATGCATGATACGCAAACAGAAAGATGCAGTGGACAACAATTCCGCTCCATGTTTTTTTTTTTTTTTTTTTTTTTTTTTTTTTTGCAAGAAGCATGTAATGGAACCTATCCATGCACTTTCTATAAGAATCAAGCAAAAACACATACTCTTCGTTAGAAGATGAGGAATAGGACAGGGGCAAGATTATGAGTCTATAGCATCCTCTTTAACAAACAAGCAACACATGGCTTGTTTTTTGATTTTATTGTAGTCAGTTTGTTCTTTTATAGTTTATCTCTCTTTTTTTTTTTTTTGCTTTTTTAATCTCTTCCCCTTTTTTGTTTTCTTTACTTTTTCAAGGTACCAATGATAGCTTCAGGAGCATACTTTTGTACGACGTCTGGCTTATGCAGCATGTTGAATTCTTCTGTTGCTTCGCGTCCTGCGTAAATCAAAATAGCCTTTTTGCCTCCAGGGTGATCAGGCAAGAAGTTGGTGACATCGAGCACCTGACCGTTGACAATAACCCAGCAGTCATTTTCCTTGTTGTGTTTGGCAACTTCTTCTGCTGTGTATTCACCCAACTTCTTTGGTTCGTCTTGGGTCTTGGGTGCATCGGATGCTGCTTGCTGTTGTGGTTGTGGTTGCGAAACGGGAGTTCCTGATTGAATGGCTGGGACATTACCACCTGCCCACGAGATACCAATGTTGACATGGTTAGGTTGGTTAGGATCCAAGGCCACGTTGATACCAACACCACTGTTAAGGTGCTGTGCGATAGCGCCCAGACGCTGTTGAGCGACCTGGGTGTTATTAATCAACTTGGAGAACAGGTAACGAGACGCGGTTTGTCCAGCCACACGACCAAACACAACACAGCCAAGTAATGAAGAACCACCAAGACGGTTGGCACCATGGACACCACCACACATTTCACCAGCAGCAAAGAGACCCTTCACAACACCACCTTGGGAAGCCTTGATTTCTGCGTCTGGGGTAATCTCCACACCACCCTGTGATCGAAAGCAAATAGGAAGAAAGAATTTTTGTCAGACATGGACTGTTTCTCAATAAAGGTTGCGCTTTTTTTTTATCTTATCTTGTCTTGTTTCACATACCATAGTGTAGTGCAGCACAGGTTGCATCAAGGCGACATAGAAGTAATCAGTCATCTTAATAGGAACGTTGTGGAAGAAACGTTTGCCCCAAGGATCCTTCTGCTTTCCTTCGGCAATGGCGTTGTAAGTATCGAAGGTTTGCTGGAGTTTTGCGGGGGAAATGCCCATTTCCTTTGCAAGGGCTTCACCATTGTCAAAGCGCTTCATCAAACCACGACCGGCATAGTGACGGCAATGCCATTCGATTTCCTTGCTTGCAGCAGTGTTGAGAACCAAGCGAATGGTGGGATCCTTCTGTTTCCACATCATTCCAGTGACATAGTCACGGTGGCCCAATTCGTCACAGAAACGATCACCGTCCTTGTTCAACAAGAGACCACCGCAACCACGCAAGGCTTCAGCAGCCAAGAACTTGACCTTGGCGTTGGGTTCATTGGGGTCAACCAAACCGGTAGGATGGACTTGCACCTTTTCAAGGTCGACCGTGCTGGCGCCAGCAACAGCAGCCATCTTGATACCGTCACCAGTACAGTGGTCACCATTGGTTGTGGACCTATTTTAGTGGGCAAAAAGAAAAAAGAAACAAAAGATGAACACAAAGTTCAGTCAGTCAGAAAAAAGGAAAAAGCAAAATAACGCAAGCTTACAGGTCCCACAATTCTGGGCGGTATTTCTTGAGGAGGGAGTTTTCTGTGAAATCGGCTGCATAACCACCCGTGGCCAGTACGACGGGACCATACTCTTTGTAGACCTGACCGTCGGCGGCATTTCCGACAAGGACATATTCAACCCCGATTACGTTTCCGTCTTGGTCTTTCAGCAAGTTTTCCACTTTCGCTTTCTTGATAATCTTGGCACGGTTGGGCTGAGTGGCGGCCAGTTCTTCAAAACCTTCCATCAGAGCATAGGTGATGGTCATACCTGGGAATTGTTCTTTGCCACGATGAGTACGGGGGAAAGAGTGACCACCCAAACGGGAGACCAGTGACAGGTCCAGTTCGAACTTGTCCTGCAACCATTCGACGGCAGAGGCTGAACGACCTGTGAGGACCTTGATAAGCTCTGGTCGTGCCAAGTCGCGTGCGGACTTGAGTGTATCTTGGTAGAACTGCTCAACCGAGTCCTTGATATTCAAGGCAATCTGAGTACGCGTCAACGCACCGTTGATACCTGAGGTAGCCTTGGTGGAGTTTCCACTATAGGTTGTACAAAACAGTTAGAAAACCTGGAGTGGATAGGTTACACATATGAGAAACGGTATCAACTTACCCGAAGAAGGGGTTTTTATCCAACAGCAGAACATTACCACCCTGCTCAATGATGGTATGTGCAGCGGACAATCCAGATAGACCACCGCCAACAACAATGATTTGGTTATTCAATGACATAGGGAAGATAGATGTAGAGACAGGGGGTGTAAATGGAATAATTTAACAGAAGAAGAAAAAGACGAAAGAGCAAACAAAAAGGAGAAAATGAAAGCGGACAAAATTAAGAAACCATTTGGTTTTAATGCACACCGGCAGACGAACGAACCTTGTTTTGGATTGTGACGTCCTTTGAGACAGAAGTCAGGTGTTCTTTTCCCATCACCTCATGTGCATCTCTCACACGCCTACTCAATTCATATTCTATGTTTTGTATTTTCATGTGAAAGATCGTCAAAGGTTTCACATCCAAAACCGACCTTGGCTAAAGAAGACTTTCTTTCTTTTTTTTTTTTTATATCGGAGTTGCATGGGGAATTTACAAGTAACGAAGAATCAAAGACGATGATCGTAAAGTTGCTACCTAATCAAAAAAAAAAGAAAGATTACAAGTAAAATGAAAGGAAAGGACACAAAGGTATCATTACAGGATTGTAATTAAAAAAAAAAAGAAGGAAGCAACTATGAAAGAAAAAAAAACATAACGATCATGAGGATTTAAATTACACGAGCATATATGTACGAATGGTAAGAAATTGACGGGAAGAAAGGGCATAGGGAGATAGTAAAGTAAGCAGGGTTTAAACAAGAAAAATAAAACACTATAAAAAAAAAGAAAGCACTACTTGTAATGAAGGGGATGGGGGGGAAAAGTGTGGTTATGGAAGAAACGAATGAACTGTTATGCGTCGTCCTTCAGTTTATCCAGTGGGAATTTTTGGTCGATTTTGGTTATCCAGTCTATCATTTCTGACCTTGAACTGGCTTGCAGTGTATATGCGTTGTTGTTTGTGTAAAGTGCAAAGACATTGGTTCGCTATATGCAACAAACAAGAGAGAAGATACACAGTTCTAGTATCTGAAGCAAGGAGAGGATGATCAGTATTACTTACATTAATCATTTGCTCTAAGGCTTTGTTATAATCTACTCGCACAGATGAAACGTTAATAACGCCTTGCTCGTCCGTTTCGGACTGGTTCATGTAAATGTAAATATAGGGTCTGTAGTACATATTGTTAATCATTTTGTGCTGTTGTTGTTGCTAAACAAACTACACATCGCACATACCTTCGGATAACAAACCATCGTTTGACCCATTTGTCATTGAGAGCATTCTCTTGGTATGTTAAGTATCCTTTTCTGGCCACATTATCACTGCGATCCGTTAAGGTTGAACACAACTTAGCGTACTACACAAACATAAACACAAAGAAAAAAAAACCTTACGTTTGAGTGACTAGCTTGACCTCTGCAAGTAGCTTCGAAGCACTCCATAGTTCTTGCCGTATTTCCATGTCTTGCATGCCAGGAATCGGTGGATCCTGACTAATGACGATCTATAAAAAACGTACGATGTGTTTGTTCAATGCATTCAAACTCAGAATCCTGCTTACATCTTTGTCCGAACCTAAATGACGGGTCCACAGGTCAAGCACCTTCCTTAAAGATTCAGCCTGTTTTGGTGTGGGTACATCCAATTCGTCCCCACTGTGATATTTCTGTGGTTCCGATTTGTGTTCGCTTTTTGACATGGAGCCATTACTTGTTTGGGATCGTGCGGCGCACAAGGTGAGCACCTGTGAAGTGAAAGCCACGTCTTCCTTGCGTCGTATGCGGTCTCGTATATGCTTATAGTCATTCACAAGTGAAACTCCCCGTGGTCTCCAAGACCCAAGAAACTCTTCACCACGAACGTACTTGGTTGCTGTATTCAGTCGCCATAGTTGGCTTACGCGTCGCGTCATGGGGGGTCGTAGATTCACTAAAAACACTGCACTACACTTGGACATATGTTTGCTAGATCCAAGTAACCGACGCAATCGTGAAGTTCCAGACGCATCACGACCTTGTATTTGTACTGCAATATCCATACTGAATTGGATAGGTTTTGAACACTTCTCTGCTTCAACCTCCCACTTAAGGCTTAATAAAATACGGTTATTAGACGCCGTGAGACGATTGAGAAATAAACACTCATGCTGTGAGCTATCCCACGCTCCTTGCGATTCAAGTTGACTGGTACCATCGTTTTTATACACGACGTTTTGTTGGGCCAATAGTTTGATGGGTATATCTTCATGGGCTGGAGCATCAATGATACGACCCTTGGCATCCAAAAGTCGAACCCTTCCGATTGAAGCTTTGGAAATCCGATTCCACGCAAATTGGCGTCCAGACGTGTGGGATAACGTAATGCAAATTCGTCGCTGGAGACCCTGTCTTAATGAGAAAACGCCACGATCTAACGCGTTCTGAGACGTCACTTGTACTGGGAGATACTCTCCGTTAGGCATCAATTCGCACACTTGAATCCAAGCAACCACATCATGACGTTCAGCAGCCAATAATTCCTCCTCTGGTCTTCTTTCAAGAGAACCATTCGTACTGCAGTTTGAATGAACCGACGCTTGATCTGAGCTTCGTGTGTTTCCGTTTGACTTGGCATGTTGACTAGCCGCCAGTAAATCAGCCAACCTAGGCTTTTCGCGCTGATCGTCCCAGCGTTCATACTGTGAGAGTACACGAGGTTGAGCAATACCATAGACTTCAAAGGACACCATTTCGTGCATAAGCACCTCGTGCATTTTTCGTGTCACAGCGACGGACAATGTCTGGCTATAATCAAGTTGAATAGGTCCATCGTTGAATCCACTGATAGGTTCCGTTGCGAACAGTTTTTCCGCATTAGAATGAGATGGAATACCGCCAAAAGAGGACAGTCTAAACTGCACATGAACCTGGGTATACTCCGATTCGCTCAAACCAGTGATCTCTAATAGGCGCACTTCAAATAAAAGCTGCTGCCCCACTTTAAGAGTTTGACTATCGAAGTCTCTGGACTCGTTCCCAAATGTTTCATCTTCTTCTACGGCCTTGCTAAGTGCCACAGAACGAGCAATAGGAGAGATAAGCATACGGAGTTTGCCCTTGACTTGGCCGGTAGTGCGACAGATGATTTCCACACAACTTTCATAAGGCTGCTGTAAAGCAAGATTTCTAGCTGATGTAGCCGCACTGCCAATGAAAGAGTACTTGGGGCTTGGGCTTTCGTAAAATGGGTCTTCCCAGTTGAAGTGTTTGCGATACATAGGTCGATCGATGAAGTTATAAAGGTTACGCATCTTGTGCAGTCGCATTTTGAGTTTCTCGAGAGACCAAACGTACATCACTTGGTGTTTGCGATCAATCACTCGAACGCCAATGCATGGTTTTGGAGATGAAATCAAAGTGGTATCCTCATCTGTATTGAACTGGAGTAAAGCGGACGTAGTCTCCCAGTGTGACAAAGGGTTCGAAAATTGACCATCCTCAATAATGGTGAATTGATATAGCGCTTCTTTTCCAAGCTCTTTGGAGATGATATTGGCCTCTTTAAGAACTACTGCGTTCGTCAAGACAACTTCTGCCATCGAAACATAACGTAACCCTTTCCATCGCTTGAAGACCTTTTGCAGCAGCTGAACTTGAGCGTCTGAATGCATGGACATGTTGAAATTCTTTGGGAACTGCATTGACATGCGGTTGATCTTCTCTTCATAGAATTGCTTTTGACTATCGAGTTCTTTTCGCAGCTTCTCTTGTTCCATCTTAAACTTTTCTTCCATTTCACTGTGAACAAAAGTTGTCTCAGTGCAAACGCTCTCTAAGCCATCATCCACCATGGTGGCTGCCATCGAATTGCGTACGGAATCCTTTGACGAATTATCATCGTCATTTTCAGCTCTACTCTCGGATCTAGTGCGGCGCGAGTTGCGAGCTCTGGTAATATCATCGTACAATTTCTCTAGTTCTTCATCTTTCATGCCATTAAGGTTTTCCTCTGTGGAATAATAATTCTTCAAGGCTTCCAATCTGGCGAAGTTCCAATCCATCAATTCAGATCCGAACATACTGCCGCTTTCTGTTGGAGATTCTGGCCGTTCATCTTCATCTACTGAAGGTGACGCATTACCCATAGCCCTTTCAACCGCTGCTTTTTGAAGGTCACGTTCTCGACGAACTTCTTCGGGATGGTTAAATCGAAAGATGTGGTAATCGCCAAGGATAACACGAAAACCGCTTCGTAGGCGACGAGGTTCGGAAATGCGCATACCGTTGACCATAGTGAGCGAGTCAGGCTGGGGGTGCAAAGTCACCGTACCGTTGTTATTATCGAACCAACAGTGATCGTCTTGAATATTGGATCCACTAAGTCGGATATCTGCAGGCGATTCACTTTCCTGACGTCCAACACGTGTGACACCGGGTTTAATTTGGTACATCAGACATTCTGACATAAGTGGATCTTCGTTCAGGTTCACCAAGTGAGGCATCTTCTTTGGTGCATACACGCCAACGTTGTTTTTGTGTACTGCAATACCAAGTTCTTCTAAGGCTTTCTCTCGCTCTTTCTGAATTTCTTCTGTTTTCTTCAGCTTTTCTTCCCATGTCTCGTTTAAGTTTGCAAGCAATTTCTCAGAACTCTGTAATTGTTCAATGACTTGCTGCTTCGACATCTTTATCTTCTTTCCACTGCTATCGACAATTTCCAGTTCCTGCTGCAAATTGTTCATTGAACGCGTTGCGACAGGCGAAACGGTTCCGCTTGAAGTCCCTGATGCCTTATATGCACTATTGGCGCTAATCTGTTCCACAACTTCAGGTGCATATACCATAAGTCGTTCTCGTAGCATTTCCAATTCTTCTTTGAGTTCGCGAATAGTCTTTGCGTTTGGATCTTCGTTAATAACGGCCTTATTCTTAATCTTCTTCGCTTGATCAGCATATCGAAGGGTACTGAGGGTTTCGTCATAATCGGCTGGTGAAATGGCAGCAATCATAGCTGTTTTTGAGTTACCACCAAGGGAATCTTTAAGCAACCATGTAAGTACCTAATTAATACAAAAATAGTTAGTATAAATTGAGTTCATTTGAATCGGTTTGGTCATACTGAATCGCGGTACGGGATAAAGACTTCCTTCGTTTTCTTGCCCTTCTTGCCTTCGGCCATCGATTGATCGGCCAAACCGGCAATAACTTTTCCAAGTGTGGTCAAAGATCGATTAATATTGGCACCTTCTTTCAGACGGGCACCGGTAGCTCCTGTACTATTGGCACGCTCACTACCAGCAAGATCGACCAAACTAAATTTTTTCATGATCGTGAAAATTCAAGGCACCTATCAGTCATTCATACTTGGATAGATAGTCAATGTTTACCTAATTCTCGCTACTTTTTCTGTTTCCAACTTTGTCAGTTGATCAAAACGCTTCTGAGTAAGAAAGACAGTGAAGACTGCGTGTGATCGTGAGGAAGTTTCATTCATATTTGTTGCTGCAACTGTTCGTGCCTGTAACGAGGTTTAACAAACGTCAAGTCAACGGCTAATATGTACCTTGTTGCCTTCATCCATAAGATGATTGATATCGTCAAAAGAAGTCACGACAAGTCTAGACAAATCTTCAACGTAGGGACCGGTACTAGGATGTTCACGCACTTTTAGATTCCCTTTATTTTTGGGATTCAATAAGTCTCGGACTTTTTCGTTATAAATTTCGATATATGAAACTTCAGCACGGTAAGTGACTTCTGGATCAGTGTTGGCATGTATACGGTTAAATAATTCACAACATGTTCGAGGTATAATTCCTTTGTCTTCTCCGTATCCCATCTAGAGCATCAACGTATATATCAACAAAACATTGCCGTCATAGAATCTTAAATTTGTGTTTTCTTTACCATAGAGTAGGATTTTCCTGCGCCGGTCTGACCATCTAAAAAGTGAAAGTTGAAAAAAAAAGTTTAATTTTTTTTTTTGGTTCTGGAACTTACAAGCAAAGATGCAGCAGTTGTAACCATCAAATGCGTGGTTTAGCAGTTCTTCACCTAGATCATCGTAGACCATCTGCTGATCGGCATAGTTGGGATCGGAAGTGTCGGCGGACCAGTAGGACTTATCAAAGGTAAAGGCTTTAATATCTTCTGATTCTTTTCCTGTTCTTTGGTCTGCCGGCCTGTGTATGATGGTCTGATCACCTTCCATACGAATCAAGCATGTTGCCCCACGTGCTTGCTCTACCGAAAAGGCATCAGGATGAAGCGAACAGAGGTTATTATTATCGAATTACCTCTACTGTTGAGAGGTCTGCACCGAACAACAACCTTGATGTTGCCTCCGCTCATTGCACCGAGGTGGGGAAAGAGATGTGTGGATGGTGTTCAATGTTGATCGCCACGGGTAAGAGAAAGGAAGCGAAAAAGGTATATAATAGAAAGATTTAAACCGTTATTTTCTGCTGGTTAAACAGGTACGCATAAAAAGAAAAAATAGGGTACACAGGTCAGAAACGCGCTTCACCGATTCTGTTTCAATAGGACGCAGCTTACCTGTCTGGAAGCTAGCTAAAGTCGTTTGTTGTGATTCCTTCGCAAATGGACCAAAACACGAAGCGAACTTAAGTAAAGAAATAGTTTCAGATGAGCTGGCAATGGTCGTTTACAGCGATTCGATGATGACCAGAAATAGGGATAAGAAATAGATCGGTTTGTAATGCTGTCTCTGTTGGCTGTAGGTAGTTTCCCCTTTTCCTTTACTCTTCAACGCAGAGGGAACAGGAAAGAAAAGAGAAGACAGGTGAAAGGTAAGGGGAGGGTCACTGAAAATAAAAAAGCCAACTGAGTTGCAAAGGAACCCATATTGGACCGCCCAACATTTTGTTGCACAAGGGTGCCTCTTCACCAACCAACTCATCCCCCCTTTCTTAACCTCCCTTTTTGCTTTTTCATTTTACGGTATTTATTCCTCCTTGAAACAAAGAAGTAATCTAGATTGGTAATACATGTGTATCATTACTTAATTATCACCGTCCGAGTCATCCGAATCTTCCGAGTGTCCACTGAAATGGAACAATGAACGATCACTAGGCATTTTGCCACCTAGAAGACCGCGCCATGATTTCCTTCTAGCTTCTAGATTGTCATATTTGTGCGCATCAAAATCTTCTAGTGCCACAGGCCCATTTTCCATCACAAAGTTGGTGATATGCTCCGAGAGCTGTTGACGCATGTTGCGGAGTTCCGCAGCGCCATCGGGATTGCTCATAGCCATCACAAGGGGTTTTAATGACCTATATATCATATAAGTAAGAAAATAAGAAATAAAAGAAACCCTGACTGTTGTATTCATGTACCTGTAGATGTCGAGACCGTTTTCTAGGAGACGCACGCCAAAGTATTGCAGGAAAGGCTGCACAAGCCATGTGACAAACGCAATGCTGAAACTTTTGAGCAAGCTTTGTTCAGGATAGTGAAGGCGCAGATAACCGAATAAAATGCAAGAATAAAGTCCATACAAAGCCGGTGCCACTATCAGCGTCACCAATACTTTCCACGTAGCAATAACATCGCGTGCTGCAATCTTAACACTTGAACCAGCCAAGGCCTCTAAATCATTCATTTTCTTGTTTAAGCTTTCTGTGCCGTTTTCTTCTCACTTTGTCTTGTATTTTACCTTTCCGTTTCTTTTCGCTAATTATTAAAGCCAAAATCACAATAGGACAATTAAACAAGAGTCTGTGTTTGATAGAGTGAGTTTTCCGTATTCTGAGCATCATGTGAACTTACGCAGGTAATCCAAACAGCGACAGGAACAAAAGCATAAGCAAGCGTTTCCCTAGGATTGTGGAGGCAGACAGACGAGAGGTTTCCGTTCGTTCCACTTGATGATCACGAAGACCGAAATACTTGAGTGTATTGTTATACGCTTTCACTTTACGCAATAGTTCAATCAAGCGGGGATCATTCTCAAAATGTTTATATCCCAGTAAAAACCGCCGATTAAGCTCCACCACCTGATCTAATCTCAACTTATGTTCCGCAGCGGGGCGATAAAGACGTCTAGCAGCAGTCAAGGCCTACTTTCTATGTAAGTTCCTTCTCTTCCAGCATCTCATTCTTTGTTCATACCATAAGTGTATCATAATCCGGAGCGTTCGCAGTGACACTCTTTAATCCATCGTAACCAGCATCCAAGAGAGCTGCGATCGCTTCTCGCTTGGCAGGGCCACCTTCTTTGTATTTCTGTCCCCACTCTGGCTTTACTGAAATAGGCGAGCCATAGGAAACAACAGCTCGCGAACGAAATCGGTGGGGATGGAAGTAGTTGAGACCTTAAAATAGAGTTCGCGCGTAAGAAAACGAATAGCAGCACTCGTTTCCTGTCAATGTGCGTACTTACCCACAGGAACAATTTTTACATCGATATTTTCACCAGCCGCCATGGCGCCGAGAGCCATGATTGCAAATCCAGCTAAATAACTTAGCCACAGATCTCATTTCCGTATCCCTAACCTACCTTTAAGAGGAAGCATTTCAGTCCTATCGTGGCTGCCACCTTCGGGGAAAATGACGATGCACTGTTTTTCTGCCAGGCGTTCATGTACCTTTTCGTACAGTACGTGCTGGTCAACATGAGGGATGATCTTGTATTCAAGTCCTTCCGATAATAACTGGATTGATTCCTCATCCAGAGGAGCTTTCAATGTAATCTCCGTATCTGAGTCCACTTTCAACACTTCTAATTTGAGGGTCTTGCTTAAGACCAATAGATCGCGTGGTCCAACTTCCTGAGTGAATCGCGTTCCTTTTCCAACAATTGTTTGTGTGTCTTTTGCGGTTAATCTGCCTGTGCCTTTTGTTGCTAAATCCTGAGGGCGAACCACGGGAACTTTAAAATAACTATTGTTAAATATGCAAGACCTCGAGTGTTTGCAAGGCTTTTACTCACTGGCATTCAATAAGCGAGCTGCCGTTCCGATAACTTTGCGTTTAAACGAAGATTGCGCCATTAAAGGAGCAAATGACCGAGGACATGAGGAGAGTACCATGCCTGGATCAACAAATTGCGAGGAATGAGGTGCGACGACAAATATGCAGGGATCATCTTTGGGTACGAGGTGAACGCCAGTTACGCGTGTCTCTCGAAAAAATACACTTGAAATGACATTGAAGGCGAGCTTGACCCCGTTGTATGTATAGGTTGACATGACGATGTATGGAAAGAGTGAAGAAGTATGAAAAAGACGAGGACACAGGATATATAATGGTCCTTTAATTTTTCACATGGATGCTTTGTCAAGTTCAATATCCGCTAAGCATGGCGACACAATGGACAATTGGTTATAATGCACGAGGAATAAAATATCACTTTTACCTTAGTAAAAGAATACATTTGCATTACCATATTTTCCTTTGTTACCTTTCTTTCTAAATACGCCTCAGTTCAATGTCACTCCATAATTTCATAAGCCGTAGTTCATGGCAATAATGTTCTCCAAGCCGAAATGTATCACCAAACTCCGTGATCGTATCGTTTGATTTCGGTAGAAGACAACAGCAAACAGCTCTTTTCTCCTTGGAGGCATTGTTAGTATTATACGCTATTCCTTTCTGGGTGTCGAAAACACGATTGATTTATTCAATGATCTGTACGATCTCTATTCTCTTCCACCTTAGCTGTCAGCACATGCATATTACTTGACTCATCAAGAACCGCGCTAATTTATTGATATTATATCATTTATTATCTTCCAGTTGCTTGGCAAGACTATGTATAAGTCAGATTGCTCCAATATCTTTACCATTCTTTACTTCATATCCTAATTTCTCTCATATGTCATCCAGTGTGCCCTGCCCTGTGCTTTCCGATCATCCCTGGCTCCGCTAAGCCGCGAATATACATACTGTTTGGAGTAGACGAACATGCAGTAAAATTGAGTTTACATCTGATCAAGAATTGTTTCACCTAAGATGGGATAATTCTCTCGTGTAGTGTATTCTTCGTCAGTCGAACCTAAGATCTACAATAAATGCAAAACTTATTTATAGTAACCCGATGTTTCGCTCACTGAACGATCGAAAAACCTTAAATATTATAGGCTTTGGTACTTTACAAAATCGAACGCTTATTTAATAAATTCCCAGGCATTTGTCTTGCTCAGATGACTTTAAATGCTTAGATTGAAGGAAGATAGGTTGTAGCTGTTAGTGGACAGTGGCATAGAAATAGTAGTGGAATTCACCCTGCAGTTTTCCTGATAGGAACTGATTCTTTTAAGCGGTACAGCCCGTGCACTGTGTTGTCATATTCTTCTGTATGTTACTCACTAGTTATTTTAGAAGGGTGATCAAACAATTCGCTTCCAGGCTGTATAGCATAAAGCATCTCCCCTTAAATTCTGAATGGATCTTAAGCATAAAAAACAACTGAGAAACGCATAAACTATCTCGTGTCAAGAAAATATTATATTGCTAAGCAAGAGAAAACGCAATTACCGGGGGACTAGTTATCTTATAGTCCATGATGAACGGTGGATCAGCTACCGCTTTCCATAGTGACCAGACATTTTGCAACAAGCGTACAACATCGAAAACTTCGTCCAAATAACTGTCAAAGTTATCTCACTCCTTCGTATCTATACTGTATGCATATTACAACGCTTAGTCGCTATGAGAGCAATAATTTAGCAACATATATAGCTAGCAGTAAATATGTTTAAAAGATCGCGTCCTTTTTCCCTGATGCAGAAGCAGCATAAATGGGATCCGTAGCAAAGCGGGAAGCCTATTTTTAACGGGGCGCAGGAAAGAACAAATCTTCTCTGGTATGTAGAAAATGCAGTAACAGCTTTCAATTTTTTATTCTTTTTTTGTCCTCTACAAGAAACACTTTCCACAGAAAAACCGTTTTCATCAGAAAAGCGCCGTCGCTAATGGGCTGTAAACCATCTTCATCCATTCAGAATAGATTGCCAACAGAAATAAAAAGTCATCACCTGGACGATGCCAATCTTGAGTCTTTTGTAAGCTAGGATAAACTAACGCAGTGTAGAATAAGAAACGGGTTGTTGTAATAAGGTATGAGAAGGGAGAAGGCTTGAAAAGGTATCCAATAATGTAGCCTTCATGCTGCCTAACGGCCCTTCTTCCGTCCCGTGTGTCACCTCAGGCTCATCCTTCTTTTTTTGGCTCCGCTATTTTTTTTTCTAACTGAAAGTGGTGTTCCTTCCTTTTTTCCCTGTTTCCAACAGCCCCCTTCCCATACACCTTAATTGACCTTGACCATGGAGGCAGAGAATGCTGACATCAGTCCCGCTTTTCGTCGACTACAAAATAAACCCGAAACGCCTCGGATTGATTTCTCCTTGTTTACCATGGAAGATGGGTCGGTAGTTAGCACCAAAGAACGGGTTATTAAAGGTACGCTATCCGAAAATGACAAGCTCATCTGACATGTGTATGCAGACGTCCCTGCACCTGCCGTAACTGTACCCACGGATGAGGAGTTTTGGAGCAAGGAACAACAAGGACTACCCGATATCAAATTCCTCAAAGACCACTTCTATAGAGAAGGAAGACTCTCGGAAGAACAAGCATTGTATATTATTGAAAAAGGAACAGAAATTCTGAAAACCGAGCAAAACCTTCTTGAAGTGGACGCGCCTATCACAGGTAGGCCAAAACAAGTCAAAAAGTTAACCAATCCTTCTCATTGGTGCTTGCAGTATGCGGTGACATTCACGGCCAGTACTATGATTTGATGAAACTGTTCGAAGTCGGAGGTGACCCTGCCAATACCACTTACCTTTTTTTGGGAGATTATGTTGATCGAGGTTACTTCTCTATTGAGGTAAATACTAATGAAGAGGAAGAGAGGACAATCTTGGGCTAAGTATCATCCTTTCGTATAGTGTGTGTTATATTTGTGGTCATTAAAAATGTGGTATCCCAACACGTTCTTTTTACTACGAGGCAACCATGAGTGCAGGCACTTGACAGATTACTTTACGTTCAAGATCGAATGTAAGTGGTTTTTTTCTTCTTTTTTGAAAGAGGGCTACCTTTGGGCTTTTTACCATCTGACGGATATGGTATATCGATTGCTGATGTTTTCCCATGCTAGGTCGACACAAATATACAGAACGTGTGTATGAGGCGTGTATGGACTCCTTTTGCGCTTTACCATTGGCAGCTGTCATGAACAAACAGTTTTTGTGTATTCACGGAGGCTTGTCTCCGGAACTGCAGACGTTGGATGATCTGAGAAACGTAAGGCGCTCATATTAAATTTTGACAACTGAGGAAAGCCGACACGTGCGAACGTTTTATTCCGTCAAATCTAGATCAATCGTTTCCGTGAGCCACCAACCCATGGATTAATGTGCGACCTGTTATGGGCTGATCCACTGGAGGAATTTGGTCAAGAGAAAACAAACGAACTCTTTATCCATAACCATGTGAGAGGATGCTCGTATTTCTTCAGGTACAGCACAATAGTGAGGAGTACGTTGATTCACCGATATACTCAGTTATCACGCCGCATGCCAGTTTTTGGAGAGAAATAATTTGTTGTCGATTATCCGAGCTCATGAAGCGCAGGATGCAGGGTAAAGTACCGTTATGAGTGGAATGGCGGAGAACTAAGACACATACCGCTTTAGTTATCGTATGTATCGCAAAAGCAGAGCTACTTCTTTCCCATCGGTGATGACCATCTTTTCCGCACCCAATTACTTGGACGTATACAATAATAAGGCAGCTGTTTTGAAATACGAAAACAACGTGATGAATATTCGGCAGTTTAATTGCACACCCCATCCGTACTGGTTACCCAATTTTATGGATGTCTTCACATGGAGTTTACCATTTGTTGGCGAAAAGAGTAAGGATCAACAATGGGACTTATATGAACATTACTGACCTATGTCATTACAGTCACGGATATGTTGATTGCCATTCTCAATATCTGTAGCAAAGAAGAATTGGCAGACGAAGAAAACGTGGTGTTGGAAGATAAGACCGTATCGGATGAGGCTGAACAACGCAGAACTGTGATTCGTAACAAGATTTTGGCAGTTGGCAAGATGTCGCGTGTTTTCTCTGTCCTACGTGAGAATTCTGAACGCGTCATGGAACTTAAATCGCTGTCGCCAACAGGAAGATTACCACTGGGAACTTTGGCATTGGGTGTAGAAGGAATTAAGTCAGGTACGAAAGATATCGAAACGATATTTTTTTTTTTGGTTAACGAATTTTCTAGCTATTACATCCTTTGAGGACGCGAAACGTTCTGATTTGGAGAACGAACGATTGCCTCCTACACGTGAGATGAAGGAAGCTATGTTGAAGGAAGAAACAAATAGCAAGATTCGAGATGCTGTGGAAGAAGAAGACAAGCAATTAACTGAGGTTGCCGACGCGATTGTGAGCGATGCAGATTGAAGTACAATTGGTTGAATTTGCATCGAAATAAATACTCTTTTTTTTTACCCTTGCTTGTTTGTTGTGTTGCTCTCGTGCATAGACGCGTATGTGATCTTTGACCAATCACACAATGTTATTGGTTTATGACCGATTGAGCAGGATGAAAACATTACATATTTGGATCAGTTTATCCTGTGGTGTATTATACATCTTTGTCTGAATAAAGAAAGTAAGTTCTCGCATTGTCTTTTTTTGTTCTCTCTCCCATTATGAACGATCTGATTGAAGAGCGGATCCGCTGGGAATCCTATTGGTTGGCGGTAACCTCACAGCAATCCCATCAACAGCGTCTACTTTGTCCTTCCGTATCCACTCCGTCCTACGGATATGCTCGACGATGTCCAAAACGGACCTTTTCAACTCACAGCAGACATCGGTCCTGCGATCAGTATGACGACATGTTCATTTCAAAACCAACCAAGACAAACCAGACACGACGAGCAGCTTCTGACCGACATCGCTTGTCCACACATGAATTAAGCACAGTTGACCCTAGCAAAAACAGTGCAATGAGATGCATGGAGCGACAACGCTTTCCAAAAGAATGTCCTGAAACATGTAGTGAACCTGTTGTTAGCAGGCAGATGAAAACCAAGGCCATTCAGGTTCGGCGGAAGCCAGTGCCTTCTGCTCTGCCTGAACCATTACAACCACTGCCGGAAAAGGTCAAAAAGCGTGAGGAAGGATGGAAAATTGCAGATAGGAAAAGACATGACCGTCTTATTCTCCATTCGCCTCTTTCGGCTGCTTCTAACCCATCCTTCTATTCGTCCGTCGATAACGGCGCCCATTTCTTTAAATCTTCGGTTTCTGACATCAGTTCCTCCGCTACTTCTTTATCGTCATTGGCCAAGACAAAAACATCCAATACGCAAAGTAACACTACGGGGTCCAGTAAAGATTCCAGGTTGAGTAGGACTCGAAGCAACTCTTTAGGGGAACACTTGGGTCAGGAGAAACAGCTAGCAGCGTCAAAAGACAAACTAACGCGTCGATCCACTCCTAAATTGAGACGAGTTGTATCAGCTCGACCATGTGTCAATCGTGATGAGTGGCCAACAGATCAGCAGACACAGGCAGAAGAAGATCATGGACCAATGCAGGAACCGGAATCTCCGACTTATGCACCGCCAACGACATTTTGGAATCCCCGATCTGGAAACGACGTGGCGCCCATGCATCGGACGTTCAGTCGTAAGTTGCGGGGTTGGCTGCAGCCACAGCGTACAAAGATCGAAAGTACAGCAAAGGTGAAATATGCAGCTGAACGAATATGCAGCGTGGAACGGCCCAAGACACCTGTATTAGAAAGCAACACGGCCATCATAAGAAACCCTTTCCTTATTCTCAGGTAAGAAACATATCCTACAATGGAATGCTGGCGAGTTGGATAACATTTCTGCGGACAACGTTTAGCCATGCAGTGAACGTAGCGGATTCTGCCGGCTTGGAATTTTCGGAAACAGATTTTGAGCAGATCGACATGTACGCTGCGAACGTCAAGCAGCGAGGACCGTTGCTAACCCCGGAAGTCCTTGCTCAAAAGTTCCTTGTGAGACCCTACCGTCGAGATTTGCACAAGATACGGTCCATTTTCATTTGGCTGATACAGAATATTGCTATTAGTCATGGTCCTGTGTCAGATTCTGGTGAGAAAGCAAGACTGTCCTACGAAGGGAGACAAAGGGATCATATCGAAGAAATGGAAGTTTCTGCTGAACAGGTGCTTTCGTCCCGTTGCTGTACATCCTCTTTGGGAATAGCAACGCTTTTCTGTGAAATGGCGATGGCCGCTGGATTTGAGGAAGCGAGAGTTATAAATGGTTACCTACGAAGACCAAAAGATACTTTTGATAATACAATCCTTGCCGATGGTTCATTAAGCAATAATCATGCGTGGTGTGCAGGTATTGGATGGTCATAAAGAAAAAAAGAGATCTACAAGCACAAGCCGACTAAAACCTGGTTCTGTCTTATTTTTGTCTACAGTCAAGGTGGATGGTGAATATCGCTTTGTGGACTGTTGGCTGGCATCACCTTTCCAGTCTCAGAATGAAAAGAAGATGGAACCACACTGGTTTCTAACAAAACCTTCCGATTTTATCTATACCCATTTCCCTCAAAATCGTGTCGATCAATTTCTCGAGCCATCTATTAGTGTCGGCACTTTTTTTGCCCTCCCTCATGTCTTGACGCCCTTCTTCAGGCACAAGATGCAAGTGATTCATTTTAATGCTGGTACACTAGAGCTAGTGGATGATCAAGTGTGTCATCTCACTATCCGCGTCGAACCGGACATTATGTGCTATGCTGAAGTTGAAGCACGCTCGGATTCGGGGAGTGTTACCCAGCGCGGTTTGGCGCAATGTCAGATGCTTCAGGTCGATGGCAATACCGAAACTGTGTGCAAGATCAAAGCTGTTCTTCCGCCCAACCATGTCATGGGATGGCTCAAGATTTATGCAGGTCCACGTATCCGTCCACGGCAACAGTTTCAACACCGTCACCATCCTCAGGACAAAGTCAATAGCAGTTACTACCCGTTGGCACTATATTTTCAATTGACGCATACAGGAGAAAGCCGACCATTAGAATTCGTTCAGCTTCATATGAGTCATTATGAATTTTATGTGCAAGAACCGCAGTGTTATCATCTCTTTCCCCTGCAGACATATAACTTTCGTGTCCACAACGCGAGCACGGTGCACCACAAATTGGCTATCCGAAGTCCAAGCGGACGGCTGTTCAAATTGATGTACTATCCGCAGGACTATACGTACGATGGCAGTGTTACATTATCTGAAGTGGGCGTCTGGTCACTCATATGTTTATTACACCATGCTGGAGGATGGTCTGTAGTTGCTAGTTGGGAATGTTGTGCGTGAAAAAATAGGATACTCTTAGAGGATGCATTGCTCCATGTTGTGTTTCAAAAAGAAAAAAAAAACTCACTTTGTGCAGCCCGAAAACTGAGCTTCACGCGAACGAATGATATCCATTGTTGTACTGTAGAACTTTGCATTGAGACATACGTGTGCCTGTTTAATCCTTTGAGCACCGCCATACCAATGCTCCTTCGCCAACTTGATGTACTGACGTGCGTATAAAGATGTTTGGATAAGTGACAAATGGAGAAAAAGGAATACAATAATATACAGCGACACACATCAACTCTTCGGACATAGAACCCAACCTATTTGACTAGGGATCGTCAACTATTCTTAGTCCTTAAGTTAAAGGTGGGAAGGCGGTAGGGACATGAGATCTGAATGTCCCCTTTTTGTTTGTTACTGTCATTGCGGGGGAATCGTCCTCTTATGGGAATTGACTCGCTGCGGTGTTCATAGGCCAAAGAAAAAAAATTTTAACCCTCATCGGGCCATAAATTGAAGGAAAGTCCCATGCACGACAGAGTTTTTGTCGTGTCCGGATAATTCCCGTCTTCTATTTTTTTTTTTCTTTCGTTGTCATTCAACTGCCAGCGAACATATAAGCCTTGGCGTAAAATAGCTGAAACGCTTTCAATGGCATCGTGGTTGAGACGCTCCGGTTTTCGAATATGGAGTCAGCAGTTTCATTTTGACCGTCCAAAGAATAGAAAGTTTCTTTGTCGCTCTCTAGCTCCGAGCTTATTCGCATACAATGTGGATGCCACTTGCTGTCATGAAGCCGGTCTGTTTCAACACGCCTCCGCGTCTTCTCCTCCTACGACTTCCACACCCTGGCTTAACACGCCAGCAACAAAACCGTCGTTAACAACAAAACCCATAGGAACAACATGGGTCGCGGCAACTGTGGCAGTGCTTGAACAAGCCAGCCATCATTATCCTTGCGGAAAAGCTCAGTTCACGTACTTGATAAAGAACTTGAAACGACATATACGGCAATGCGTTGAGGACAGTAATAGATATGACCTGAAAAGACGGCACGTTCCTTCGATTCGATTGCGCGACGCTATGTTTATCCGAAGGATGCATACGAGTCATACTCCTCAATCCATGCCGCACATGCCACATATGCCACATCGACCTAGTAAAGACGAGCTACTAGCACAGGCACGCGGATTTCTTGATCGACTGAAAGTTCGGATCAAGTACCCGCTCATGCGCCAAATGCGTCCATGGACATTAAATGATCTGACCGCGCTGTTTTCCTGGCTTTTTCTTGGTCATACAGTATGGCTGTTAGTGGGAACTACAAGTTTTGTCAGTCTGATTCTCTGGACAGCCAATTCTTTGCAATTTCAGGGTAAGAAGAGTGGCGGCGTGTCTGATCTTTTTAACATGTCAAATGCTTATATCTTTTTAAAGAATGGATCGCCTATCGTATAGGGCAGTACTTGACATCTGCTACGGGTGCCACTGTTGTATTCGATACGGCAATTGTTCCGAAATGGAAAGATGGAAAGATACGGTTTACCAACGTGCGGATCTACCGTATGCCTAGATCAGAAAAAGAGAAATTCGAGCGTCATGCTGCCCTGATCAGCACCGGAGGACCAATGAACGGGTATTCGGATATGGTTAATCGCCTCAGTTTAGACGAGGATCCGCTGGCGGGCGTCGTTTTCGATGACGATGAAAAGGACAATGAGGCGCTGAAGCAATGGATGTGGTTTGATTTGACATTAGAGCGGGTAGACGTATCACTCAGTTTATTGCGTTGGATGGATGGTAAAGGCCTTGTCAAAAGTGCCGATGTTATGGGTGTCCGTGGCGTTGTGGATCGAAGACATGTGCGTTGGGACCCCAATGTTCCATGGGATCCCGTAGCAGCCCGCCATAAATACACACCTGGCGACTTCGAATTGGAAAAGCTGACATTGGAAGATCTGCTTGTGACAGTTTATCAGCCGAACGGATTCCGTCCTTATCCCGTATCTATCTTTCAGGCACAACTAGATCGCTTCCGAAAACAATGGTAGGCATCAGAAGAGAAGCTAAACTTGGGTATGAGAGAAAGCTTATAGCTTTTTGGTGCTAGGCTATTTTACGACTTCTTATGCGCTACTTCCATTGTTGGCGCGTTTGACAAGTGTTTATTCAGTGTACATACTCCGCAACTTGAGAAGAGTGTCCTCGAGCAATCAGGTCATATCGATTCGAAAAGGAGCGGATTTAGAAGCCATGACATCTATCATTATTCCCCATTTAACAAACCCGATCCGAACGGTGTGGTGATTGGAGGAGAGAACGAACGGTTTGGCGTGATGACTGATAATGACATGAAAAAGAAAGGCTATAAACGGAAGGTTAGTTAATTCTCGGTAAACGAAAAGAATGTTTTGGTGAGCTGACCCCATGATGCTGCTGTGATTAGTCACGTTTACGCATTGATGGTGTGAATATTGATCATATTAACCGCGGTCTGGAGGGTCCGCCTGGATGGATCACTTCTGGAAAACTGGATATCTCGGCGGATATTTACATTCCAAAAGAGGCTTCCGAAGCAGACTCTACCGAATTACTACGGCAATTGGTGTACGAATTAACAGACCGCATTGAGCTACCACAGCCGGTGATGCTTGGTGCTGGTAACAGTGACGAGCTGCTGGTGGTTGGTGGTGGTACTAAAAATGCGCAGCCGCCACCCAAGCGTGATGTGAACAAAAAATTTGTGATGGATATCGACTTTCGTTTCAAAGACACAAAAGCATCGGTCCCTTTAAAAGCGCCAGAGCTTAGCTATGTCAGCAATGCGATGGTGAGACCTGTGGTCGCTTATATCAATCGCAACAAGACAATTGTGCCCATTAAATGCCGCATAGTTATGGACCTCAGCAACTTTGATGGATCTTGGTCAGCATATGATTCGACGCTTATTGATCATATCAGTGAGCAACTTGGTAAAGGTTTCGTTGACCTGACGATGGACCAACAGGAGCGAAATCGACGGCTAAAGCGAATTGGCTTTTGGAGTTTACGTGAAATGATTCGAAACATTATTAATATACACGATTTGATGCAAGGCACGTCCCGTGGTTTTTGGAGCTATCTTGGTACCGGTCTCAGCAACTAGCATTTCTCCCACATTTGATCATTCATCATATACATACACTTCCCTTCTCTAAACTTTGTTTCCTTGTCTATCTATACCATAAAAAAAATAAACGATTGTACAGATCACCCGATGCCTCTCTCATCTGGCAGGCTGCTTTCCTTTCTTGATGGCTTCCACCACGTACGTATTAATCTAGCAGTACAAGAATGAACGTCCTTGATCCATTCTTCGTAAGATTTTACCCGAAACAAATCCATAGAAATTGTTTTCAGTGGCACCAAGGTAGAGCCTACAAAAGCTTCTTCTTCGTGCGATGGTTCGGCAGGAACCCAACGATTAGTTTCCTAAGCAGACAGGAGTTCAATAAGCTTGAGAGAAAAACAGTTCTTTTTCTTTTTACCTCTTGTTGTAAGAAATCTGACTCGTCTGTTAAATCCATGGTTAGCGAAAACAGACAATCCGGAGGATTTGGAGAAAGAAATGAATCGCATGCATTCATCTTCAGCAAACATGCACGTAAATGTTGCTGTAGGCCAGCTAAAGTCTCGGTCGATTCACTAATATAATCGACAGAAATGCATTTCCAGTCAAGTCATTATGATTTTTCTATGTGCGCACCTAGCTAGGATGACATCGATAGTTGCAGGAACATGTCGTATCACCGAATCAATCTCCAAGACGAAACGTTCCAGTGGTTTATGTTGCGAAGACGTGACTACGACAGCTATGGATTGGCAATCGCCCTTGCGGATACTTAGCAAAAGAGAAGCCTCACAATTTCATTTGCCTACACGTTCTAAGACAGGTTTTACGGAAAGAACAAACTTTCTAATGTAGTCGTTGACTCCTGGATGCTTCGACATGTATACGGGTACTTCATATTTTTTCCGTAATTCAAAGATATCTGCCGTTCCACATATTTAATGGGTAATCCTTGGAAAGCATCGTAACGTATTACCTCGTGGATATAACTCTCGATGGTACAATATTTGAACTATCCATACGTGCACTACATTGCATTGTCAATCAGTTTAAGTGCACTCGGCTTATGACATGACACTTGCTGAAATCAAGAAGTAAATCAACAACAGCTTTTAGGAGGCAAATTCGTGCTTAGTCAGGGAAGCATAGTTTTGCTATAGATAATAATATACCGCGTCTTGGAGGTTGTTGATCGCTACGATTACTCATTGGACATTGGTTATATAGCTTTCACAACAATAAAATCAAAAATGGAGAACGGCAACTCCCAGCTGTTTTGCATATGTTGCTTGAATTTCCGCTCACCTCAGTAGAATCTCCGCCTTGCGTGGAAGACACCTCTTCCCTTTAAACCTTCCACTGCTGTACGAATAGGCATGAACAAGTTATCTGTAGGCGTACTTACCATCTTGTTGGTGACAGCAACAGATATGTTTTAGATATTTTTGAAGTGCTGCGGCTTTGTAAGCGTGGCAGCAATTACAATCAACACCAAATCGAAAACGTCC
The DNA here is from genome assembly GCA_000696975.1 of Apophysomyces trapeziformis B9324. Taxonomy (NCBI): domain Eukaryota; kingdom Fungi; phylum Mucoromycota; class Mucoromycetes; order Mucorales; family Mucoraceae; genus Apophysomyces; species Apophysomyces trapeziformis. The sequence goes on from JNDP01001297.1 coordinate 51,484, forward strand.
TCTTTCCTTAGGTGTACAGAGGTTTTATGTAATTCAGCAATGGTAAACATCAACTTATAGAGTTTTAAGTCACAATGACATTGGTTCTATTTCTTATTGATTGTACGATACGTTGTATCATTATATTTGAATGTTGCGTACATGACGCTCGTATGCCCAGAATACTTTTAAATTAAGACAACTCAAAGTATACAGGAAGATGAACAAAGAATGGCCTATGCGCTTTATGTATCATTTCTCATGAAGAAACTAATAGTCAAAATTGCTGGTTGATGAATCGAAAGTGCTTGACATCTGAGGGAAACAAGGGCGGAAATTGAAAGGAGTATCCTCTGTGTGTTTGACTCCACTTTCTTTTAAGCTACCACTCTCACATCGACCCCATCTACAGCCTGCAAATAGAAGTCTTTACGTCGTACAGCCAAAAGCAACGAGGTCTTGCCCGGAGGACTTTTTGCTCCCTCTGGAACAACAAAGGAGAAAACATGCTGTGTAAGCGGCCCACCGGCGAGCAGGGTTGATCGATCATTTGCGAAAAATATAGCCACGGTTTGATCGGATGGTACAGAAGACTTGAATGTCTAGAAAGTAATAAGTTTTACACTATTCATAAATTCAAGCAGAAAAGATTGTATAACTCACAACATTGACATGCTGGCCCACTTTCCAGACAGTATTTTCCGTGGGATACGAGATATCTGTAGGTGAGAAGGTATCAGTTTAGCGATTGAAGCAAGAACCGTATATACAACCACCCGGGTCAGCAAGTACGCCTATGACTAATGTTATGATGGCCAATGGTAGCGATAATTGCATATTAAGGGAAATAGAACTAACACCTTCAAAGGATGGCACATTCTATTTAAATAAAGACCATGAAAAGCGCCTCGCTAATTCGAAGACAAAAGACATGTTTGTTTAGGTATCACTTTCAAAGATGCTCGTAAGGGCCGCTCTGTGTCGGCAATTTTTCATTCGTTTAAAATCATCTATTGGCAAACAGCACCAAGAAGACGTCCACCAGTTGTTTTACACCGACAAAGATATCTTAGGAGAAAAATTAACTAACCGTTGCAAACACTGATGTTGCTGTATGAAAGAGGCATCAAAATAAAGTTAACGAGAAATCGTCATACAAGAAGATAATGAATGGGACAAACAGAAAATAATAATTTGTGAAAGGGTAGAGATATTATGTTATCTTTACACATTTCTTTATAAACCGGAATAGAATAACCTTAAAACTTGTTCGTTTCCTTTTTGTTTACTGTCTGTTATTTTCATTTATACATTATAAAATGCCGGCAGGTGCTTCGATATACTGCTCTTTACTGTAATAAGAATAACAGCAGGCAGATATATACAGATAACTCTTTCTAACCATTAATCGATCAATTGTTATAACTTTTAATAAGGAAAAAAACCAAGGCATGCCTGTTGTGATTCATGCCACAAATTAGTTGATTTAGAATTAAATATACTACATTGCTCTTGATACACCTTGTACAGCGTTATGGTACGCGTAGCTCGGTTGCTCAACACGGGAAAGAAAGATCATGCAGTTGGTTATGAACAGCCATCCTGGACTGCGGCTAAGCGGAGTTTCCGAAGCTGTTGTCCTGAGGTTGAAGCCAATATACGGTATAAGCCCTTCCTCTTGTTTACCATGGCTGATCAATTCGACGATCCCTCCGATTTCCAAAATGCATTCCTGCAAGATCTCGACGAGCACATGCGATGTGGTATCTGCAAGGAATTTTACACCACAGCCATGATTTTGACCACGTGCTCACACTCCTTCTGCGCGCTATGTATCCGCCGTTCACTGTCCACCGAACCATGTTGTCCAAAATGTCGTGTTCCTACCCATGATTCGAAATTACACAATAATTACGAGCTTGATAACATAGTCAACAGCTGGCGAACTGCTAGGTAAAGCAATGAACAAAGCTAACGTACACATAATATTGGTTTCGCAGATCCACGGTCTTGCAGTTAGATCGGAAGAAAGAGCAGCAGGCTTCATCAGAGACAGCGTCAAAAATGGGACAAACTACAAGACCAGTAACAACAAATCCTGTAGTCCCGGAAAACACTGCAACGCAGCAGCCGTTCGATCCGACTTTGCAAGCACCAGAATATGTAGGACAACCCATTCCAGGATACGCTCCTGCACAATATCCAGCATATGCAGGCTCACAAGCGCCAGGCTATGCAACTCCACATACACCAATATATACAGGCCCGCAGACACCGGTTTACGCAGGCTCATCCATGTCCGCACCGGCTACGCCAACCCAAGTCAACCAGGAAGTAGGTCGCAGGCGTTCCGGGAGACTGGAACAGCGCAAGATGGCTGCAAATACTGCAGATTCTATAAATGCCGCAAATGTACCAAATGTACCAATTGTTCCGCAGCCTCCTCTTCCTCCTCCTCCGCAGCCCATGGTAAACGATACTTTAACAAGCGACCGTGAGGTTGAATGTGCTGTCTGTGGAAAATCAATGAAATTCGCGATTTTAAATGCACATTTGGACCGCTGTCTGAAGGGTGATTCATCTGTAACTGGATTGGTTAGTAGACTTTCTGTTAGCGGTAGGGAAAAAAGTAAATTAACCTGTCCGTAGACCCGGAATGAGCCTTCATTTGCGTAAGTACGAAGAAATTAGCGAAAATGGATTCATCGTATCCTAAATGCCGGGACGTAGGCATATACCGCCTAAGAAGCCAATGAAGCTTGTCTACGGTATACTTAAAGACAAGGATCTGAGAGAGATATTACGGGTATGCAGTATGCTTCATAATGCAAGATGTTGATAGTGAACTTAGGGGCTAGGATTACCTGACACAGGCGATAAGAAACAGATGATATGGAGGCATAAAGAATACCTTACGCTATATGCCGCTAACGCGGATTCGCAGAATCCAGTGTCAGCTTCAGTTTTACTGCGACAACTACAGGAATTAGAGTCAGCTTACGTACATAGCCGCAATGCACCACTGAAACGGTCCACCCCGGACCTTGATCAGCATCAGGTAAAAACGAGATGCTTATCAATAGAAACGCTAACCGCATGTTATAGGCCAAGTACAAAGATAATTTCGCCCAACTAATAGAACAGGCAAGAAATCAGAAGCGCTCACGTGTCGTATCGACGGAAGAGAACGAAGAGCCTGCTGAGAAAAAGTAAGTTTGATATAAGTGGTCATACAAGTTTTGAAAGATATTAATGCTGGTGCCTCTGATTAAGGAATCATGCATCATAATCAAGTCTGGAACTTGTGAATGTACATACTGACATACGATGGGAATTCATTCGTAAACTTGATACGAATCATCCATTGCCTAATACGATTTATTTCTATAACCCAAGCGCTAGTAGAGTTCATTTTGCCTTTTGGCAAAGAGTAAAAAGCGGATGCAACGATTGAGTGCATGCTTGCGAAAAATTGATGGTAGTTTAAACGTAAAGAGGAGATAAAAAAAACATACAAATGATTTCTTGGTTCGATCTAGATATTTTTCTGTAGCTTCATGCAAACGCTATCTTGATGATATGTTTATTGTTGTCCTGATTTAGAGAAAGACGTTGTGTAACCTGCACCGAGTGGCAGTACAATGTACTGCCACTTTTAACCATCCGTATACTCTATTGCGATGCTAACCAACCAGTGATGTCTGTGCCGGCCATTGAACCCTCCGGAGAAGCTTTCTAGTGGGTTTCTTTGGTTACAGACAAAGAGCGTTTCTAGGCACTGTACACCAAAGGAACCAGAGCGGGAGGTCGGAGTTGGTAAGACAACGAAACAGTTACCTTTCATGAAACGATTTTGTGCAAAAGGACACTTGTTGACAACTGGTCATTTCATTATATATAGTAACAAAGAAATAAAAAGGATACATAAAAACAAAGGCTATAAACTATTTCTTTTCCGCTTTACTGGTTTACTGGTTTAAAAAAAGCAAGCATGCTACGGTCCTTCTGCTTCAGCATCCTATTCACCACATTAACGCATACTCTACCCCTACCGACATTCGATCTTCAGCAGGACCATCGCAACAATGGAACAAATCCGTCTATCAATACAGAAGAGATCGTATTAACGAAAATTTATGGGAGTACAAGCATCACCCCTCAATTGGCTGCTACAGCGGCCATTTTGATGGTGTGTGGTATTTATCTGGTTGCTTTTGGCTTTCGAGCGTTTCGACCGACGTTAGCTGTTAACGGTCTCTTATGCTTTGGTGCGTTCATGAACTCAGAGTCTAATCAAGCGGGGAAGGGGATGTTGACTGCTCAAACGAAATTTTTTTTTATTTTACGATTTGCCAGGCACCATCACCTGGGTTGGATTAATTAATACACAACCTACAGAAGGTTTTACCAATAATGCAATTACGATGATAGTGGTTCCTGCAGCGCTAGGCACTTTAGGGGCTATTCTACTTGTTGTATGCTGGAACGTTGGGATTTACATTGTAGGTGGTAAGTTCGACACTTTTTATGTGAATTATCCCAATTGCTGACGAAAACTTTATTTTTCAGCTGTTGGAGGAATTGCACTTGCCTTGTTTGTATGCTGCTGGCATGCAAACCATGTTATTGTCAATGTAAAAAAAAAAAATTCGATGTACTTCCTTGGCGCCACAGGCTCACCTAGCCTCTTTATCTCTTTCTTTAGGATGTCGGTCGTGCTTGTTTCTTAGCGGGCCTACCGTTTGTATTTGCATTGATTACCTTTTTTGCTGAGCGGCACATTATCTTGTTATCCACTTCCTTCACTGGAGCCTTTGTCTTTCTGCTGGGGATTGACCTCTTGGCTCATACACAATACCTAGCAGGCATCACATCGGTTTTGGACCGTCGTCATGCCATCCCTTATTCAGTGACTCGGACAGCGTACGTGATGATGGCCGTGACAATTTTTGTATTTCTGGTATCGTTTGGCTGGCAGCACTTTTACAATGCCCACCGACAATTTGGCGTCCATGTTGTCCAACCCAAAGCGGAGCACGAATCTACGACGGAAGCCAACGATGCCTCGAAAGAAGACAAGGAAGATGGTCATTCAACAACAGCAGCAACTCCTTCCTATTCATTGCCCGATGGGGCAAAACCATCCACAGAATCCCCTCCTGAAGACAGCCATGGAAAATAAAAGCTTTAAAAGAAAAGAAAAGAAGTGAAATTTGAAGCCTTTCATTGCAGCTAGAGTGAAATAGGCACGATCTGTCGAGCCGTGGTTTAGCATCTTTTCCTAGCTATGAATTAATGTTAAGAACGAATATCGTCCTAGAAGCATTGAAGATATGAAGCAATGCAATTCTTACGTCAAATGAAATCCTTGATTAGTTCAACATCCGATTTAATATACAAGCTATCAGGAATTAAAAAAGAAAGGTTTATTGTAAAGAGAAAGAGAAAAGTACATATTATGATTAACATGGAGGAGAATGGGAAAATGTTTTTCTGTAGTAAGCCGTGATAGTGAAGAGAGAGAGAGAGAGAGAGGTTCCTTGTGGCGCTTGGGGTTTGAGCGTCAAAGTTATGTCAAGGATAGTTTGCTTATTCATTTTCTATGAACATTGCTTATGAACGTTTCTCTCGTTCGCGTGCCTCGTTTCTTTGCTGAGCAATGGGTTGTTGAGCAAACGCGGTGTGCGCTTCGGCAGCAAGTCGCGAACTCCAAGGGGTCGCCATGGTCATGTACCCTAACCCGAATTTGGCATTGGAAATCCTCCGGCTCCAGATCAGTTCACCTGTGAGCGATCGCAGACAGTAGATCCATCGACCACAACCAACATAGACCACTTGATACGGTAAACCATTTTCTGCACTGGGTGGCTCCACCAGCATGGTAGGTAAGTTGTATCCACCTCCGGGGCAGTTGTACTTCCATACTTCTTCACCCGTATCCGCATCAATCGCTATCACCTTTCCCCGTGAACTGCCGAGAACTACCGGTTTCTCTTGCTGATCTTCTTCATAGGAAGGTAATTCTTCATCATGTTCTGTAGGCGCCCTGAGCTGTGGTGCAAGCACACGACTCGGAGGACAGACCAAGGATACTTCTTCATAGCCCATGCCCTAGAAGTTCACCAAGCAAAATACATAAGCACTCCAACTTTTTTATTTTGTTGATCCGGGATCAAAGAAAGAAAACCGACGCTTACCGGCATTTTATTCACCCAAAGAGTTTCCCCTGTGGTAAGATTCAGACAGGCTGTCTTACCGTTTGCACCCACCAGCACCTTGTCCGTATCAGTTACAAAAATCGAAACGATCCCACCCATAGCTCCTGTAGGAAACTTTTGACGCCATAGACGAGCGCCATCATTCTTGCGGATGGCGTAGATCTTGCCATGGGTCGCGCACAACAGGATCTCATTGCGCGTGAATTCCGCACTGGCCACGTTGATAGACTCAGTATCCGACTCACCGTCGCTGAGAGCTTCTTTTTCTGATTTTTTAAAAGGATTCATGAGAGGGAAAGTATTGGAAGGAGATCCCAAAGTATCGAGCATGAGGTGTTTATATAGGACTAGGATTGATTCGGCCAGTAATGTCCAAAAGTGGATTAGGCGCAGCCATGGAAACTTTCAAAAGGCAAACTAAAGCAGAACTCAGCATCTGCTGAGCAACACAAAACCAGTTTTTATTGGATAGCGTACATATTCACGGAATACGGGCCTGAACCCATCCCAAGTAATTATTAAGCACTTCCTCTCTTTTCTCCCGAGATTCGTTATGCACTGAAATAAGATGGAAACACAGGTTAGATTCAGTAGCGCCGTGAAACAATGAAAAAAGAAACCACCTACATTCATGGTATAAGTCTTTCCAAGCCTTCAATGTCTTGTCGGTGCTACGGGCGATCTCATAAACTTTAGCAGTGCTGTCATAAGAATTGATGGGATCGGCATCGCCGTGTGAAAGCAAGATCGGCGTTTCGATATTCTTTCCTGTGGTCAGCAAAGACTGGCCAGCATCCAAGAAACCTCTAACTAGATGGCTCGGAGCATCAGCAAAACAATGATGCAGTTCCCAAAGAAAAAAAAAAGCAGACTTACTTGTTGCCAAAGTGGCGTAATCGTGAACAAGCGGGTCATTCGCGTATTTCTTGATTTCTTCCTCGTCATGACTAATAGCTTTGGGATCCAGTCCAGCTTGAATCACCCAGCTTGGCAGAATTCGTGAGGCAATCAGTAACGGATAGTAACGGAAAGGTGAAATGGGCAGTGTGAGGGTAACCAAAGGTGCTGGACCACCAAAATACAATCAGTGAGAAAGGCGGCTTCAGGCCTGTGGGTTTTAAAAGTTACCTGATGAGATAGCTCCACGAACCAGTTTTACGCCATCATATCGATCTTTCCTTGCCAAATAGTTAAGAGTCAGAGCACCTCCCTAGATAGCAGAACGGGTGAATGTAACGTGAGGGCCATGCTAACCAATACATCAAGCTGTGGATGAAAAATGCCTACCATGCTGTGACCAATCAAAAACAAGGGAACACCAGGTTCATGCACAGCATGAACAGCGTTATTGATATCGTTGAGCGCAGTGTCATAACTGAAGAAGCAAAATGGGAAATGTTATATGTTTTCATATGGTTTCATTCTTGTCCCTCCATTTTTCTCATTGTCTTTCTCCTTACTTACCCCTGATTATTACCGTATTGCTTTGACTTTCTGCCAGTTTGACCCCAGCCGCGTTGGTCATAGCCATAAACTTGTATGCCATTCTGAGCAAAAAGTGTTGCGACATGATCATAACGAGCAATGTGTTCACCGAAGCCATGAATGAGACTATTCAAGGTTTGGAGGAATGAGCAGTATGCTCCTACACAGTGTCCTTTTCTTTTGTTCTGGGCGCTTACACAACGTGTGCTACAGGTTTTCCTGCTGGTTTCCATGTCTTTGTAAATATTTCATGGTTATCTGACGTTTTTATCCATTTGTCTTCGACGGTAACTGAAGCTGTTTCCATGGTGGCACGAAGTTGAGAAAGAGGTGGGGAAAGAGCGGGGAAGGTTTATCTGCGTTTCTTTTTAACCTTTTGAGCTTATTCAAGCACTGTCACATGAAAGGTTTGTGTAAAAAAATATTTTTTCCGCTTCCAATCAGTATCGGTTCCTTTTGCGCTAAAAAAGAAAAGACCGAAATTCAACAATCATGGTAGGATGTATTGCCCCCTAGTCTACTAGTCTTTCTAGGTTTCTGCATAGGAAAGATACGGTTGAGGTCCACTCTTGCTTTCCTTAAAGCAATACTAATAGCCATATACGTATTGATAACAAAAGGCCAAATTTTACCGAACCAATTGCTTGCATTGAAGGATAAACCGATAGATCAACTAGCTCGGCAATCGTACGGATTAGTCATCTGCTATCATTTGTGCCGTGCCCACAATATCACAGCGTAGATAAAAATTCAATATTATTAATCATGACATTCTGCCATACAACACATCCCCTGAGGGACACGATGCGCTTGATACCAGTCATTAAAATTCATATTTACCATTGAAATTCTGCTCAAAACCCATCAATTAGCTTCCTAATATGTATTAACTGCGTGACTTGATGTACTAAACAGGAAGCATAGTAATATGATATACTCTTTTTAAGGCAATCGACGATGCACAATCATTGTAAGAGGTCAGCATCACCCTGCAATTGGCCTCACTGTAGCAGAGGTGTATCAATTCCACAGATAATACCGGAAAATGAATGTGATATTCTCCTACTCTTTTTTTTTTTTCTCGCGCCGTCAATTGATCTATCACTCTACAGTAGTACTTGATATTGATAGCAACCGGGTGAAAGATTATGCTTCAAGCGTGTCCCGCACTTCAATCCATCCTGGACTTGGTTTGGCGTACTGACTTTTCGCGATACGCAAAGGCACATTGAGTCTCATCAAATTGACTCTATTGATATGGGACTGAATAGTAGCGTCGCCTAACGAGCTAATGATATGACAAAACACGTAGGCAGTCATGTAAGCATCAAAATGCGCTGCATGATCTCGTCGTTGCTTTGGATCCTCCTGTTCTATTGCGCCCTTTTCCACAATAATACTCTCTGCTGCTGATATCACTTCAGCTGTATTCTTTTCTTCTTCCGTTATCTCTTTCTCACGTGTGATTCCCTGGTCCTCATCCAAAATCAAGTCTAGATCATGCAAACGTTCGCAGTGTTTACCTTGCTCACACCAGCCACGATTCTACATAAAACATGAGGTCAAGTTACATCATGTTGTTCATCACTTACTGCATAGGCATAACAAATCCGGCTTGTCGCTTTCCCTTCTGCTGTCTTCTGTTTCTGCGCTCGCTTCCGCCGTTTTTGCGATTTTGAAAGCGCCATTGTCTCCGTTATCGAATCATCGTCTAACTTTCGTTTGTCGGTTGTTGTTCCTTCCCCTGACACAGGTATTAAAGCGTCTTGAACCTCGATGGTAAACGTATCGTTTTCTTTCCGTGTTCGATCATATTTACAATAGAGATAGGCGAGAAATGTCTTTTGCTCATTAAGCAAGTCATCTGCGAGATGCTTTGTGTCATATATTCCGCCAGGAAACATTTCCACCAGATCCATAACGAAGGTATGAAGCTTTTTGGGTAATTCAGCAATAAAACTTTGGTACAAATACATGAGATCCAGTAGACCGTTATGCACTATAATTGCTGCTTCTTGTTTGCGTAAAGTCACTAAGATCTGCCGCCACAACGAACGGAGGTTTCGTTCGCGAGAGATAGTTTGGCTACCTGCACAATAAGGTAGCCCTACAGAGAAGTGCCGGTTGAGATCGAGACCATTCTCTGCCAGAAACTTCATGTTGCTTGGGTTGACTTGAAAAGGATTTTGATTGCTGGCAAGAAACTCGAAATTGTGTGCAACATAGTGCTTCTCGTTCGTTTTCTCGATCGTCGTCATGCCGAATGAAAGGATGGCATGCGTGCGCACAACGGCTGCTAAAGCCTCGTAACGATCTTCCATGTTCTTTGCAATCCGCTGACAATGACCGGTAAATTCCGTGTCAAAAGCGACATATTTGCTTCTTGAAACCTTGTCGAGGATAGCGGAATAAAGCCCTCCAAAGTTCTCTGTAGAGACCTCGGTAAAAGGAATGTGAGGAACAACCGCAGTGGGAGGGGACATGACAAGATCGAACAACGATCATCATAAGCAATGCAATCAAGTCACAGCGAACCCATCGCAGGCCTGATTTTTTTTTACCCCGTATGACGCTGCAAAAGACACCTGCATAATGTCACTCAATCCGAAAGAACATGCGTATAACCAATTGTCCTGGGCCATACTGCTTATTGCAGTTCATTTCCCTTAGCGAGTGTTATATAAGGAAGCACTTAAATTCTGTTGACGCGAGAAACGGAATAGGAAAAAGGACAAGTATTCTCAGATCTTTGGAGATCAAGGATCGTGATAGGACGCCAGATCAATACCTTTGAGTGAATAAGAAGCAATGTTGTCCTTGGAAACAGATTTCGCCAAGCCTACGGGTAGAACAAGGTAGTTGCACATATGATACGAGCAATTTGGTATAAATCAAATAAAATATATCTTCCGAGTACTCAGTGGTATAGCAAGACTATGAATGGATATTTGAATATCTAGATAGTGAAGCATAACCCTTTGAAGTAGGATAAGCTTCTGGCATAAAAAACAATGGATAGACCGTTTATTACCAGGCACCAGACAGAAGATTAATGTTTTTTGGGCTTTTGTCCAATAAGCCTGAGTCCGAAAACGGCACATGGCTACCAAGTGTACATCCACTGCATAATGGTCTAACAATGAAAACAGGATATGCACTTTAAACTTCTGGAGAGCTAAAGGATACGTCCCATAAAGCAGTACAATAACTTGTCTGTGAAAACTATCGCCAGATCAACCTTACCAAAGCAACTAGTGCTAATAATCTACTACTTATGCATGTATTCTTTGTTTCCACTATTTCTAAGTAATAGTAATGGCAATTCAGAAGTACAGAAGAAGTTTTAGAAAAAGAAAAGGACAATTGGATTGCCATATGTATCCTATATATGGTAAAGAAAAGCAACTAGAGCGGATGTAGCCACATTGGCAAACAGTAATCAGTGCTTGTCCCGCAGTGCTAGAGATGGACAAAGAGAGAAACAGAGCGTCTATGTCCATACAATTCTCGTTGATGCCATGTCAGTCAATATTCCTTCTCAAACCTGTTGAAGTGCGCAATGGATTTGTTGCTAAGCCCAAAAGCACGGACAGCTACTGTCCCCAAATGTCAAAAAGAGACAAAATAAGCATTTGCATTCTTTGCTATGGAGAGGACAAAAGAGTTGTAGACCTAGTGGTGGCAAAGCAAAGTTTCAAGCGGCGCCATTATCACATCAGTCATTGACCGAAAGCCGGGGTGACATTTGCCATGAAAACTCTTGTACTACCCTGTCGCTCCAACGACAACGACTACCAATGCCAAGCTGAAAGCCAAGACTGGCTCCCTTGGCGATCATTAGTGTTGTACAAAACTTAAAAACTTGACAGCTGACTGCTATTACCAACGTTCCAACACAGCAGCCTAAACGCGGTGCTAACGAACAAGTCGAGTAAGGTGCACTTGCGTTGATCGATCTCACATCTCAATGGCATGGTATCGCAAATAGGAGGAACCTATGGAGTGTGCGAGCAAGAGCCAGGGAACATGGCAGATGCATAGGGGAGAGATCAGGTCTTTGGCATATGTGACTTGGCATGCAAACGTATGTAGCTGGTGACATCGTCGCGCGTGAAATCGGTTCGACATCAGGAAGCGAGGCATCGACGCAAAGGCTCGATTATAAAATGAGTTTGAAGTTCATTGCTATGAATTGCTCTTTTTCTATTTCTATTTCTATAAGGTTGTTTATAACGGTTTGTCATGGAAAGGATACGATTTTCTTAGGCATTGGCGTAGCACGAAGCGCGGTTTTTTGCCTTACTATATTACCATGAATGACAATAAGACAACCTATTCCGCCACTTATGCCGAATCTTTACAGAAAAAGGGAAATGAAAAAAACATTCGACAAGACTTTCTGTATATGAAAAAAGATTAAGTAACAGAGAATGAAAAGGAACCATGGCAACAATATGACCTGATCAGCATTCCAGATCCAAAGCAAATTTCAGCTTCCAAACAGACATGTAGCACAGAGTCCGTCCTCCATGGTTTCGGTTAGATATATAAAGGTCGCCGACACGGACGCCATCCTTATTCCCTTATCCTTATTTATTTTGCTTCTTTTAATTTTTGTCTTTTTTCTTTGCTTGTTACTTTTTGTTAATTCTATCCTTTTTTTTTGTCTCCCCTCTCCTCACACAATGGTATCCAACGGTTTAAAAGAAAGTAAGACACAATCCCATCGCTCTCAGGCGTCTCTAGAAGAAGAGAAGGAGTCTGTAGAAGACATGAAAGTACTCCAAACGTTCGAGGTGTCTGAAAAAGAGAAGGTTGAGGATGTCGATGAGGATCAGACAAGCAACGATCAAAAAGTCAAGAAAAAGAAGAAAAAGAAGGAACCATCACTGGCGATCTATCAACTTTTTCGATTCGCATCTAAACTGGATATCCTGATGGTGACCGTAGCAATTATTCTTTCGGCGTGTATTGGGGCACTACAGCCCGTTTCAATTATCATCTACGGTCAGATTCTAAAAAGTTTATCGGTTTCGCTCTCTGATACGGATGGCTTATTGGACATGACAAGGCCTGCCATTTTAACCTTTGTCTACATGGGCACGGCGGTCACTGTCGCAGGCTACTTGGCCAATTTTGCCTGGATTTATACAGGCGCCAACCAAGCACGGCGGATCAGGACACTTTATGTACACGCCATCATGCGCCAAGATATGGCATGGTATGACAAATCCGAAGAAGGCTCGTTGGCGACACGTTTGGCTGCAGACACGCAAATTGTTCAAGATGGAATCTCTGAGAAGTTTGGTCTTATGGTGCTCTCCATAGGTCAATTTGCTGCCGGGTTTATCGTGGCTTTTACCAAGGGTTGGCGTCTTGCCGTGGTGATGCTGGCAGCGATTCCTGTGCTTGGCATCTCTGGCACAGTGATGGATCATTTTGCTACTAAATATACGGTTAACGCACAAAACGCTTATGCAGATGCTGGCTCGGTGGCCGAACAGGTGTTTGCTGGCATTCGGACTGTCTACGCTTTTTCCTTGCAGAAACGTTTCTCGAAGCGGTACGACATGGAGCTGGACAAGGCGATGAAGGCAGGCTTTCGGCGTGGTATCATTTCCGGCATTGGCTTTGGTGTTTTCTTGTTCACAGTCTTGGCCACGTATGGTCTCGCTTTTTGGTATGGTTATCGACTCGTTTTACAGGGCCAATTGGATGGTCCTACCGTGGTGGTTGTGTTCTTTGCCATGATCACAGGCGCCTCGGCTTTATTGGAGTTGCCGCCCAATTTACTGGCAGTCTCGAGTGCCTGTGGTGCGGCTTACAAAGTGTTCAGTGTCATTGATCGTGTACCTGACATTGATCCGTATTCCAAAGAAGGTGTCGTACCGCAAAAGATGGAAGGTGAAATCGAGTTCCGTAACGTCCAATTCAAGTACCCGACCCGGCCGGATGTCGTTGTGCTCAAGAGTCTCACCCTCAAGATTCGACCTGGTATGACGGTTGCTTTTGTTGGTCCATCGGGATCTGGGAAATCAACTACAATTCAACTTCTCCAACGTTTCTATGACCCTGTCGACGGCCAGGTGCTTCTGGACGGACACGATCTGAAGTCTCTCAATGTCCACTGGTTGCGCCAGCAAATTGGTGTGGTGAGTCAAGAACCTGTGCTCTTCAATATGACGATCCGTCAAAACCTGTTGATGGGTATTTCGCACGATGTGTCTGAGGAAGAAATGATCGAAGCATGCAAGAAAGCGAACTGTCACAAGTTTATATCTCAGCTGCCACAGAAGTACGATACGATTGTCGGTGAGCATGGCGGTATGCTATCAGGAGGCCAAAAGCAGCGTGTTGCCATTGCAAGAGCAATTATCAAGAATCCTCCCATCTTACTGCTCGATGAAGTATGTACTTATTTTAAGCTAAAAGCCAACCACTATACTGACCATCTGTTTAGGCTACCTCTGCTCTTGATACCCAGTCTGAGCGACTCGTGCAAAAAGCTTTGGATGCTGCCGCTGAAAGCAGGACAAGCATTGTTGTCGCTCATAGACTGTCCACGATTCGCAATGCTGATTTGATCGTGGTTATGGAACAAGGTGTTGTGGTTGAACAAGGAAAACACAACGAATTGCTTGAAAAAGGCGGCATGTATGCTCAGCTAGTAGCAAGGCAAGAAATTGCTACGGATCGTTCGGAGAGATCTGTCTCTACTGGCAACGACCATGACCATGACGAAGAAGAGGAAGTCAATTTAGAAGAGGACCCATCGAAGACACTTAAAGCATCAAAGGCTTTGGCGAACGAAGAAGATCCGGTGATGGCTACGGAGCGTCATAGCGTGGTTTCGATCGATGCTTATGAACGTAAACTGGGGAAGCAGAAGGAAGAAAAGAAGCTGAAAAAGAAGCAAAGTGCTCCGGTCTTCAGGGTACTTATGCAAATGCGACCAGAATGGCCACTCCTTTTCATGGGTATTCTGGGAGCAGGTTTAGCTGGTGCTGTATTCCCATCCTTTTCTCTGATTTTCGGTAGCGTCGTTGCATCCATTAGTACGCCAAGTACAAATGCACAAGGACCATTGGAAGGACCGAACTTGTACGCCTTTGTATTTGTCATGCTTGGGATAGCTGCTTTGATCGGCTTCTCTATCCAGGTCACATCATTCGAAATTGCCGGTGAACGTTATACCAAGCGACTTCGTAGTCAATTGTTTCAAGCCTACATGCGACAAGAAGTAGGCTACTATGACGAAGAAGACCATAGTCTCGGATCCTTGGTATCAAAGCTTGCGGTGGATGCCAAGAACGTGAATGACATGATTACCAAAGTGTGGGGTGATTTGAGCCAAGTGATCGTGAAAGGGGTTGCAGGTAAAGTGCAAAAACAGCAGACCGGAAGTAGAAGTAACGTTCTCGGCTAGGCATGATCATCGCTTTCGTTCATAGTTGGCTGTTAACGTTGGTTCTCATGTGCCTGACGCCTTTTATCATGTTTGCTACCGCTTATCGAGCGAAAATTGAAAGCGGCTGCGCAGATCAGACAAAGAAAGCAAATGAGCAAACTAGCGAAGTTATAGGAGAAGCGATTAAGGAAATCAGAACCGTAACAGCACTCAACAAACAGCTTTACTTTGAAAATCGGTATCACAAGGCTACAGCAAGGCCACATCGAATCGCTCATAAGAAGGCTGTCCTGTCTTCTATTGGTTACGGTATGGATCAGGGAATCATTATGTATGCATATGCTCTCGGATTTTACGTTGGTGTACGCCTTGTCATGGATCACCGTATCGACTTCCAACAGCTCATGGTTACTCTCGTGGCTATTATGATTGCAGCACAAGGGATGGGTCGAAGTAGCGTGTTCATTAGTTCCTTTGCAAAAGCAAAGCTTGCTGCGATAGCTACTTTTGAAGTCATTGATCGCCAATCCAAGATTGATCCGGATTTGGAAGGAATTGAACCTCCAAGTAGCGCCATTCGTGGAGACATTTCGTTTAAAGACATTGCCTTTCGATATCCTGCGAGACCTGATATACAGATCTTCAAAGGTGAATTCAACCTGGAAGGAAAAGCTGGCCAGACTATTGCGCTTGTGGGACCTTCTGGTTGTGGGAAATCAACGGCCATCGGTATGCTTCAGAGATGGTATGAGCCGGAATCTGGCTCTGTTCGTCTGGATGACCATCCGATCGATTCATTCAGTCTTTGGAATCTGCGAAGTCATATGGCCCTCGTGGGCCAGGAACCTGTCTTGTTTGACTTATCCATTGCCGACAATATCCGGTTTGGTGTGAGTGAATCTGAGAATATATCAGACGCCGACATCGAAGAAGCGTGTAAGGCTGCCAACATTCATAAGTTCATCTCGAATCTTCCAAATGGCTATGATACCCGCGTCGGCGACAAAGGTTCGCAGCTCTCGGGTGGTCAAAAGCAACGAATAGCCATTGCAAGAGCACTGATACGAAAGCCTCGCGTACTTCTGCTGGATGAAGCTACCTCCGCGCTTGACAGTGAATCCGAAAAGATTGTGCAAGCTGCCATTGACAATATTTTACAAGAAGGCGGTCGGACTACAATTACCATTGCCCATCGTCTATCTACCATTCAGGTAATCTATGCTAAGTGTTTGAAAAGCAAGGACGCTAAATTGCCTTTTTCAATTTCCACACTAGAATTCGGACCTCATCTGTGTGATTAAGGACGGCTATGTTATCGAACAAGGCACGCATTGGGAATTACTGAAACTTCAGGGTGTCTACAGCGAATTAGTACACCAGCAATCATTAAACGCAGATTAAAAAAAATAGAACTAATTAATACACTACATCCTCTTCGTTGTAAACTATTTTTGAAGAAGTAAAATGAAATGCATGTATCCGTGATTTCAATGAGCCAACAGCGCCATTGAGTTACCATACCGCAGTTATTTTAGCTTATACACTGTAAAATTGAAAATGTACTGATTTATGGTCGGTCTGAGATTGTCTTCGTGTCGAGTTTTATGCGATATCTTTTGCATCGGTCATTAGGGCGATGGATCCATTTCCACTTCTGCGTTTCGACATAGCTTTTTCAGGCACCGGCATCACTTTCTCTTTTCCAGACTCCGATCGCTGAACCAAGAAAACTTCTTTTTGAAGGAAAAAAAGTAAAAGCTTCAATACCTTCAGTAAAGTAACTTGGCTCTTTTCCATGGCGTCGTGATGCTACAACCGGACTACGAACCCTATTCCGCCGTTTCATTCCAGCATAAGCAATTAACTTCTCCTTATCCGTACCATGATGAATCTCCACATTTTCGTACACGCGCATTCTTAAACTCTTTGGATACCAACAACAACCCATTGCGATGGCGACGACGATGTAGGCTTCAGAAGCGCGTGGTCATTGGTCTCATTCTCCTATTATTGCCACTTATCTATTATGGGAACGTAATTCGAGTTTACTGGTCATTTTTGCGAATCAAATTAGATAATGTCATGTTCGACAAGGGCTGGATCGCTTGTGGTGTCTTGAGGAAAGAACCCATGTTGTATGTACAAGACACAGACCATGTTCAAATTGTCTGGGAAATGAATTGTGGTATGACATCCAAGGATATGTTCGTAACCCTGGAAAGCCCTTCAAAGACTGTTGAAGAAATTGGACCTGTCAGCATGGTGCAACTGGACGATCGCCACCTTGTTTATAAGACGACACTAGGTCCTTTGGAAGCTGGTGGCAAATACGCATATAACATTGATATGGTCCCGAAAACGAAGCCTTCATCGTGGTGGGAAAGAAAAGCACCGAGACGGACGCTGGCATCGAGCACCTTTCAATGGCATGTCACCGCTAACTCGACCATCCGAATAGCAGCCATGGCAGACAACCAATTTGGAATGAAAACATTCACAACAGTGCTTGGAAAAATAGCGGAACATCAACCTATACATTACCTGCTGCACGCAGGCGATGCTGTACAGAACTACCCTTCCTTACGTGAATGGCAAACAGACTTTGTGGGACCTTTGACCTATCATCAGCTCGGACAACATATGCCGATGATATATGCCCACGGAAATCATGATCATGATCGAACATCGGAATACCATTATACTCGCTCGATACCGTCGAAAGATCCATGGTTCTCCTTTTCGTTGGCCAACGGGGCTATCCAATTTTTTGTCTTGGACAGCAACTTAGATTGGGCACGTCAGGAGGAATGGTTTCAACAAGAACTGGCGAGCGAAGCATCGCAAAAGGCTCAATTCCGAATTGTTGTTGTCCATATTCCCCCTTTTCTCGAGTTTTGGGATCCGCACGCCTGGTTTCAACTGCGGGAAAGCGAATGGGGAGCCTTTATCAAGGACAGATTCGTACCCTTATTTAATGAATACGGTGTGGATCTTGTAATTTCGGGCCATCAACACAACTATGAGCGAGGCGAACGGGATGGGATTCAATATGCGATTATAGGCGGTGCAGGAGGTGATCTGGATCACGAGCGTGTGGCGGATTGGGGCATGTATGAATCCAGTCTGCTGGATTTTCATTATGTCATCATGGATTTCCATCCCGTTGGAGAAAAATGGCAATTACGATGGAATGCTTATGATTTGGATGGCCATTTGATCGATGCAATGACACTGGATCCTAAATATATGCAAAATCCTGTACCGCCAGGCCTTTTACAGGATCTGGAGTCAATGGTAGAAGAGGAGCCAGAGGAGGATACAGCAGTAAACTAGGCGATTCATATATGTGTCTGAGTGTGTGTTGTGCAAGAGAGCGATAGAGAGAAAGCGTACCAAGTATGAGAGAAAGATCCGTTTGAAATGCCTTTTTCGTGGTTATTTTTTTTTTTCTGTATTGATATCAACCAGCAAAGAACTTCACTGCTTACTTAAAATAGATATACTGATTTGTTGGATCAATGCTTATTACTGCATGATCGCGTTACATATCAGAGTTAAAATGCATATCCATTGGAACATACTAGCGCTCGCGCACTTTTTAATAAAGAATTGCAAAACAAGTAAGACGAATTTATGTGGAATGTTTAAATGAGAGAGCGCAAGCTAATACAAGATAAAAACGAATGATACTAGTAATGGTCATGGTCAATAACAATTGGGATAGAAGTTGGGGCCGCGTCTCCTGCGCTGTTGATTTTGTTGTTGGTACATATTAGAATCGTATGGCGGTTGACCTTGTGTAAACCCAAAGTCTTGGGATGGATAACCTGCACTGCTATACTGTGGCTGTTGTTGTTGTTGTTGTTGCTGAAATTGCTGTTGCTGTTGCTGTTGTTGGAGAGCATTTTGTTGAGATTGTGCACCGGTGATTTGCTGCCGCTGGTTAGTTCCCAAGGTATTGACTTGCTCAACGCCGTTGACAGTAACACGTTGACGACCATTGCCATAATCTTCGATCACCTTGGTGCCCTAAAAAATATAAAGCCATGGATTGGTTATGATGATTTATCTTTTGGTATCTCTAAATCTTTTTTACCTCATGATTCTGTATCTTGGTCACTGTTACTGTTTCCGGGCGTCCATTGACTACCCTTGTAGAAGTTGAGACGCTTTGAGAACTGAACCCGCCAAGTCCTCCGAACCCAGAGGATGAGGAAGAGGAACTGAAAAAGCTGCTCCCTCCTCCTCCGATCGATGGAAAACCACCGAAGCCAGCCATGCCCCCGAAAGGATCACGATGCGCTGAAAAAAATGGATCGTCATCGAACATTGAAAACATGCTCCGACCTCCCCTGCGGGAACCGCCAAAGCCAAATCCGTCGTCTAAATTTCATTTGTGTGTAATAAGTAACTGAATCATTTTCTATTCCTATTGTCCATTAAGCAAGGGTGGCTTACCAAACATGGAAAATGGGTTGCGCCCTCCAAAGAATTGAGCGAACACTTCTTCAGGAGAATGGAACTAAAGGATGATGGGTAAGTCATGGGATGAGATACCCAAGAGTGAAAGTGGCTTACATGAAAACCAGCAAAAGGACCGGCACGGGAATAAAAGTCGGAATCTTCTTCATCAATACCACCGCTGTCGTATACACGGCGCTTTTGGGCTAAAGAGACGAATGAGTTACTGGTAGCCGATGCATTGGCATAACTTACGATCAGACAATATTTCGTATGCATGACTATCCATTTTGTTGGTTGATGTGAGATGCTTAGCAGTTCATTGTTTGGAAGGTGCTTTACCTTATTTCTTTGAACTATGTGTAAGCTAGTTAGGTATGATGCGATAGAATTCTTGGACTCGATTCAAACGTTATTACCTTTTCTGCAGCGTCCGGGGAAGGGTTTTTATCGGGATGATACTTGAGTGCTAGTTTTCTATAAGCCTTTTTAATATCTTGGTCAGTGGCATCATGAGAGACGCCCAAGGCTTGGTAATAATCTCTCGTCATGAATGGAAAGACAGAGAAAAACTGCTTAATTCCGCATGAATGCCGCACAAAAACGGCGGCCTTCAAGACGGCTGCAGTCACATTAGCTTGAAAAGCCAAAAATGGGAAGACGGGTTATGGCTCGAACACACTGACCCGTTCGCTCTTTCGTCATGACAACATGTCAATTGTGGGAAAATGGATGAAAAAGAGTGACAGTACAAACAGACAAGTCAATGTGTATAATTGGTATCGAAAAATCGATGCAATTGCGGTTTTAATGCTCTTTCTTCTTTCCAGAATTGGTTCCCGCTAGGAATCTCTCTGTACGTCCCATTTCGCTAATATAGCTTAGCAAAGAACATGCTTTCTGTTACCAAAGATCACTTTTTCTCTGTTAAAATTCTCGTGAGACAAGTATGTCCTACCATTCTTTATCCTTACAACACGTCGGCCAACCTTTAGTTTAGCTCGTTTTATAATCGAGGTTGCTGTCTCATTGCGATATGATCATATCCCTTTGCGTTTCGTCACAAACATAGAAACTGGTAACAAGCAAGTGTATGGTGCATGATAGACTTTCGCTGATCGAATTGGTCAGCCCGGAGCTTTAATTGTTTGCATGACAGGCCACGCGTTTGTGCTCCCTTCTTCTAACCCTCTTCATGTTAAAATAGGTCACTAAAAGCTAACGAAACGTATCATTACAGTTACTTCTATGTTATGATGGGCAGATTGTTTAAAATAATACATAGATTATACCGAAAAAAAACTTTTTGAATAGTTGACTGCCTAAACATGACAATGGCATGATTTTTTATTGGTGTAGGTTCTTTCGTAGTGTAGTGCTTGGCATTAGACTGATAAGTAACAAGAAAACAAAGAGATCGAATGAAGATCGACTACGACGCAGTACATGTGCAGTTATGGCAGACGCCGGTTGCGGACAGCATAGTTATCCCTTGCATAGACTTCATAACCAAGCAGTCGTGGCCATCGCTATTGTCACGGTCGCACTGAAAACAGGTTTGAGGATCATTGAGTTGTTGATTACAGGCCACAGGGGCTGTGTTCACAGGACCGACTACAAAGCAAAGCACCGTCAGCAAGAGCAAGACGAGTAGATGCGAAAAATATCTCGGAAGCCTCATCGCTCGAAAATATTTTGCTGAATGTCTGCGGGGGGTGGAGGGTTAACGGATCCTGACAGAAAGGCATTTCACGGTTTATATGCTACTCAAGAGAGGTTTGCCTTTCCTCTTAAAATAATCAGCCAATAAGGTATGCAGACTGTGTGAATAGATGGCCATCACCAACGTGAACGAGCATTTTATGCTTTTTCTTTGTTACCATTGTACATGAACCATGTCTCTCTCTCTCTTCTCTATCCTATCTCTAAATACGCCATATCATCCTAAATCGCGTAATATGTTTGTTATCATTTGAATAACCGAAAGAAAAGAACAACCTCTCACCAAACAGGGACCGGGTACGGAGTAAAACGGACATGATAAAGCTGGTTATGTTTTATGGAACTTGAAAATGAACGGGCATGCGATCAATGAAATAAACATTTTGCCGTCCGGTTTCAGTTTTTTTGAAAGACCCATGGAGAAAAAAATATAAAGGAATAAAAACATTGAACGTGCCCACACGAACTCGCTTAACACACTTCTCTCTCTTTCTTTCTTTCTTTTCTTTCTTTTTATCTTATTGTCTCTTGCGCTGCCTGTACGCTGCTCGTTTTGTCCAATGGCGGAGGATCCGAACGCAGAGAAAACACAAACTGTCAATGACGGGTCTCCTGGAGGGGGAGATCAGATGCACGGTCCATTGAATAACACCATCAAAAGTTTGACAGTAGAAGAACTCTATGATAAAGATAAATACGATCTTTCTACTATGGAACCTGGTGATGTATTCACCCTCTTGCAGTAAGTTTATCGCGAAAAAGGAAAAGAAAGTAATTTATCCGTTCTTGTCAAGGACTACACCCGAGGGTTTAAGTTCACAGGAAGCCGCTGCTCGTATCGAGAAATTTGGCCATAACCGTTTGGAAACAAAGGAAGTAAATCCCATTCTTCAATTCCTTGGGTTTATGTGGAACCCTTTGTCTTGGGTCATGGAAGCGGCCGCTATTGTCGCCATCGCCGTATCCAACGGTGAGGGTCGCCCTCCTGATTGGCCAGATTTTATTGGTATCGTTCTACTGTTGCTTGCCAACTCGGTCATCGGTTTCCTCGAAGAACGTCAGGCTGGCAATGCCGTTAAAGCGCTGATGGAATCACTCGCACCAGAGTGTAAAGTCAAACGTGATGGCAACTGGAATACTATGGAGGCGGCCGAACTGGTGCCAGGCGATGTCATTAGCATTAAGCTAGGTGATGTTATCCCCGCCGACGGCCGGCTGATTAGCGCTCATGGCGAGGTTTCTATTGACCAAGCCGCACTGACTGGTGAATCATTGCCGGTTGGTAAAGACGAAGGAGATGAAATTTTTTCCGGCTCTACTGTCAAGCAAGGCGAAGCAGAAGCCGTGGTCATTGGCACAGGTCTGAACACATTCTTTGGTCGCGCCGCCAGACTCGTAGGCGATGCAGGCGACGATATGGGCCATTTGCAGCAAGTTCTTGCCAAAATTGGTAACTTCTGTCTTGTCAGTATCGGGATCTTCATTGTACTGGAGATCTTGGTCATGTATGCCGCTTTCCGTTACAGATATCGTCGGGGTATTGACAACCTTTTGGTCTTGCTCATTGGTGGTATCCCTATCGCCATGTAAGTGTTCTTTTTATATCTCTAACAAAGCAAAACGAGAGTGGCTCACTTTTTTCTTTGATATTAGGCCAACTGTTCTGTCTGTCACCTTGGCTATTGGTGCGAAGCAGCTGGCGGAGCATAAAGCCATTGTTACTCGCATTACTGCGATTGAAGAAATGGCCGCTGTCACTATCTTATGTTCCGACAAGACCGGTACATTGACGTTGAATAAGTTGATCGTTGATAAGCCAACGATCAAGAAATATGCCGAAATGGATTCGGATGCTATCATCTTGATTTCTTCTTATGCCTCTCGTACTGAGAATCAGGATGCGATTGACTTTTGCATTACTAACTCGCTCCCTGATCCGAAACTTGCCCGGGAAGGCATAGAAGAATTAAAGTTTATGCCATTTAATCCGACGATCAAGCGTACCGAAATCACTTATCGAACTTCGGACGGCAAAGTTTTACGTGCCACAAAGGGCATGTCCCACTTCATTTTAGATCTTTGTACGCGTGATAAGACCGAGCAGCAGATCCAAGCTTTGAATGAGGACGTGGACGAATTTGCCTCACGTGGACTCCGTTCACTGGCTGTCGCTGTCGACGAGGTACCTAGTGGTGACCCAGAAGCAGAAGGCCTTGGCTTCCGTCTTGTTGGCTTGCTTCCCATCTATGACCCTCCGCGATCGGATACGAAGGAGACCATCGATCGGGCCATTGCCCTCGGTGTACAAGTCAAGATGATCACGGGTGACCAGTTAGCAATTGCTAAGGAAACGGGCCGCCGTTTGGGAATGGGTGACAGCATGTTCCTTTCAAAGACTTTGAAGGAGGGTCCTCCACCAGGATCAGGGTATACTAATATCGACGAACTTGTTCTTGGAGCCGACGGCTTTGCAGGTGTCTATCCTGAGCACAAATATGAAATTGTGGACCGCCTGCAGAAGATGGGACACATGGTAGCTATGACGGGAGATGGTGTGAACGATGCGCCAGCTCTATCAAAAGCTAATGTAGGCGTGGCTGTTGCGGATGCATCCGATGCTGCACGTTCAGCGGCAGACATTGTACTAACAGAACCTGGTTTGTCCGTGATCGTCGAAGCGTTTATTCAGTCGCGTCAGATTTTCCAGCGCATGCGAAATTATTCGATTTACACTTGCTCTGTTACTATTCGTGTCGTTGTTGGTTTTGCTATTCTTTGCTTCGCTTTCCGATTCGATTTCCCTCCTTTCATGGTCCTAATCCTGGCTATCCTGAACGACGGTACTATCATGACGATCTCCAAAGACCGTGTCAAACCCTCCCCGTATCCGAACCATTGGAATCTGAAAGAGATTTTCTCTTATGCTATTGTGTACGGATTGTACCTCGCTGCCTCCACCATTGCCTTTTTCGCCGTCGCGTACAAGACCGATTTTTTCCATCGAAAATTCGGCGTGCAGACTTTCAATGATCCGAACCATGGCATCTTGCATTCGGTGGTGTATCTGCAAGTATCCACGATCTCACAAGGTCTGATCTTTATCACCCGATCTCAAAGCTGGTTTTTCCTTGAACGACCTTCCGTCTATCTAATGTGCGCCTTCGTTGTTGCTCAACTGGTCGCCACCTTTATCGCTGTTTACGCTAATTGGGGCTTCACGGATATCTACGGTTGTGGTTGGAGCTGGGCTGGCATTGCGTGGATATGGAATTTCGTTTGGTTTGTTCCGCTCGACATTGTGAAATTTGCGATGCAGCGCCTCTTCCGCCCAAAAAAGGGTGTTCCCCCTCCCGAGCCCGTCTCACGAAGACCGTCCAGAGTCTCTGCTGCTTCGGCCAGATACTATGCCAACCGTACCCGATCCCTTTCCCTTCTTTCGCGGCCAAGAAATTTTGGAAAGCGACTTTTGGGTATCAGCAAGAGAGTGGACGCCAACGAAATGCGAAGATTTTCATCCGTTCAGGTAAGCACTTTCTTTCTTACTTCACTAGCTTTCTCGAGGC
Source organism: Apophysomyces trapeziformis B9324 (assembly GCA_000696975.1). Taxonomy (NCBI): domain Eukaryota; kingdom Fungi; phylum Mucoromycota; class Mucoromycetes; order Mucorales; family Mucoraceae; genus Apophysomyces; species Apophysomyces trapeziformis. The sequence goes on from JNDP01001297.1 coordinate 76,320, forward strand.
TCACTTTTTGTCTCTGCTATATTAGGCGAGTCATGCATCTCGTGTCTTGTCTGGACAGCTTGAAGGAAGGCCGACTTGAGCCATTCATTTTCTTTTTTTTGTAAAAGGATATCACAGGCACGCTATGCTTATGATAGAAACATGGCGGGCTATTTTGTAAAAGATGAGTGTATATTTTTCTTCTCTATAAAGTTATACGTATTTGTACAGTCCGATTGTCGTCTACTGTGCATATCGAACCAATGTTTTGGTATATTTTATCCATGCGCTATCCTATTTCCAGAACATGTAGTCTCGACTTAAGTTCATTCGCCTCAAGGACAATGAGCATATCCTCTTTCGTTACATACTGAGCATCAGGTGAAGCTAGATGATTTGGTCCCATTATCATAGATCAGCAGCTTGCACTTGATGCCAAAGCCAGGAGAAAAAAAAGTGGAAATCGTAACCTTAAGAGTTTCGGATAACCATCTGACTAAGTAACATCTACTAGAGAAAGTTCGATAACATGGGGAAAACTGTCGCAGAAGCGATGGCTAGTAGCGTCCATGATTAAGAATTAGAAGAAGGAGAGAAAGAGAGAGAAAAAACAATCTATCATAGCGTAATCATTGACTCACGACAAGATGTCTATTGCATGAACGGATAAGTCTAACGTACATATCGATGAATGATAGGATTGACGCCCCGATTTTCTGGCTTGAATTATTGAAGCAGAAATCAGGACACTTTTTTTTTCAGTTGACAAACACACTTCAGTATTTGGCTGACGCAAAGTCCGTATTAAAACCGACCTAACCAGTTACTGTTGATCAGTGTATCGTACCACTAGACAACGTCAAATGAACTTGTGAGTGACATTGCTGGCAAGGACTAAAAGCTGAGATCCAGGATCCCTCCTACGTCTCGTCAAGATACCCAATCTGACAAAAAAGAAATTTCGTGAAGCTAGTGAAAGGGAAAAGAGTAAACAGCTATCGCGTGGTTATGTTTATTGAAGAAAGATAACGTGAAATGTATAATTTACATGAGGGAGGGATTGCATTACATATGTCTTCTGTTGGATTCTACCACGGATGTTTCCATCACAGTCGGTTCCTCTGGGAAAAAACCTAGATGTCGCTCTTCTTCATCGTAAGGCGGTAAAGTTTCGTTTGGATGATTGGAAGAAGAAGATGCTCCTTCAGGCTGAAGATGCAGAATCGTCCTGCACAACGGACAAACATCCGCCCTGGTCATCAACCATCGATCTGTTCTTCATCATTTTTACGTGTCTTTTTTTTTTTTTTTTTTTTTTTTTTTTTTTTTTTTTTTTTTTTTTGCTTTCGATTTGCCAATGCTTTTTTTCTTTTTTCTTCTGTAAACTTACCAATGCAATCGGCGTGATAGATATGTTCGCATGGGAGCAGCTGACGCACGATAGAGACATTATCAGCAAAACCTTCTAAACAGATGATGCATAATGTATAGCAATTATGCGAAAATAGCGTGTCAAGACTTTTGTCGTCCTCTGTGGGCGTTCCGTTCTTCCCACTGTAATTTGTACGATGATACACGGTAGCTGGAAATCGATGTTCCAGGGTTGATATTGTGATAGTCGGTTTACTGCTGCTTGCAGGCGTTGTAGAGTGCCTCAAACGTTGTGAACGACAAAGTATACAGGAAAGGAAAACTGCGAATGATGTTTTGTCATGGCAAGTTATGGAAACAGGGTGTATAGTTTATAGGGCAGAATCTCACCTGATATCCCTAATAGTAACAAGGAAAATCCAAGAGAGAAGTACAACCATGGCCCTGCAAAGTGAATATCAGTCTGATACAGTGCCATTGTCCTCTGTGTCCATGACAGAATCAAGATGGGAATAAACAAAAAGTAGCTCATCGAAGTCCTTTATCTTTTTATCTATGGGGTTTTTCAGGGAAAAAAAAACGAATCAGATAAAAGTAAGGAAAAGGTTATAAGGAAAAGTGTAATCAAGTGGGTTGAAGTAGATTTAGTCTCATGAAACATGAAAAGTCGTAAGAGGGCAGCTGATCAAGCATGGCGAATCTAATACTTTTTTAATGCAAAGAAAAAGAGAGAGAGAAAACGAAAGAGAGAAAGGGAAAATGCAAGTGTACGTCATCGTTTTGTTAGGGCCGCGGTTTATCTATTTACACTAAGGATGGGATGAATGAAATATGGGAAAGGGACATAGGGAGTAAAAAAAGGAAAAAAAAATTCTCTTTTTCTGCTGGTTAAAAAAAAAGAGAGGGAAATGACGAGGAAAAGCAATAAGAAAGTCTTGACCCGGCTGTTGTTATGATTTGCTGTTATGCCTTTGTATATGAAAAAAAAATAGAGAGATATGAAGAAGAGAAAGAGGTTATCAGGCAAATCGAATCTTTATCCTGGTTTCCCGGACGATGACTTGATCTGGCCATTGTTCTATCAGCATTTCCAACCATTTGCGTCTGGTGGATTCTGGTAAAGACTGAACCCATGCATCAACCTGTGTATGTCTCTGTATAACCGCCCATCGGACCAAGATCTTGTCTTTGAGTACTTCACCTGGTGCCAATGGTGGTACTTGGTTCAGAAATAGCATGATATTGGCCTGATCTGTAGATATCATCCGCCCAGCGCTAGGTCTTACAAAGTAACGCTCCATCAAACTCCCTCCATGCCCCGTCGCAGCAGTAGCAATGCTACTGGTGGAAGATCCCAACCACACTGAAGGCATTTCCCCCTTTTTCCTACGCGTCAACTTGGCATTACTCGTAAGAAATTTAAAGACAATGATATGATCCTCAGGAAGCGCGTTTTGCAAGGAAAAGGTCAAAGTCTGCCCTCGACGTAAGGGAGTCATGAAACAGAGTTGTGGTTTTCGAGAGGGATACAATGTCGTCAAGGTCTTATTATGATGCTGTTCCATGGCGCGAGTGGTCAAGACTGTCGGTGAATCATTGTCGGTCGATGTGGTGATAATGCTTTGAGAACTATTTTTCCTTCCCAGCTGTTTCTCATCATTGACGTCAGTGCCATTATTGTTGTTATTGTTACTGTTGTCATTAGTATCGTTGGATGGCTCAGCAAGAACATGAAGGTAAGGTGGTGAAGGTGGTGGGGCAGGAGCCACATTACGAAAACGAGGGACAGGGCTAGGTTCCACAAAGGCTACTCTTGGCCTTGCAAACCAGCTGCTGTCTTCATCTTCTTCTTCTTCGTCTTTTTCTTGTTCTCTATCCTCTCTAGGGTTCATCACATCTTTTTCGTCTTTAGGTGTAGCATCCGGTGGAGTTGACAGAACGGTAGAGGAAGAAGATGTTTCGAGCGGAAAAGCATCACCAAAAGAGACATGACGGCGCCGAGGAGGAATGGTTACGGCCATGTTTTTATCGTGTTCTTCGCTCTCTCTTCGGCCGCACTGTGGCCGGAAATGATCCTGGGTTCGCTGGACCTTGAGAAGATACTGTCTTCGTTCTTGCCTTCTTCGTTTCTGCTCTGCCAACGCTTCAACTGAATCCCCCCGATTCAACAGAATGCCGGTGGGTGCACTCGATTTATCAGAGACAGAGCAAGATTCTATGGAGGATTCGTTTGTGTCCTCTGTGGCGGGTGATTTTTTGTCATCCGACCGTAATTTGATCATTTGAGCAGGAGTGATGAACAACCGTTTCAGCTTCAGATAGGATGATGAGGACGAGCCTACGGAAGAAGAAGAGGACGAAACGGTAATGGCACCGATCGAATCTGTGTCTTTGGTTGATCCTGACCGCCGTTTCGTAGGTATCCACGCCTTCAGATTCTTCCAAAGACCTTGTTGCTTGTTTGTTTCAAAAACATCCTCATTACTTTTATCATTGCTAGTTGTAATGGGCCATACAAATGCATTGATAGATAGAAAGGATCGACCACTCTTTGCACTGGTTGTGCTTTTCTGACTGTAGACGGAGGATGCATAACTTTTTCGCATCGTTTCCCAGAAAAAAGAAGTAAAAGAAAGAAGAATGGATTTATTTTTGGGAAAATGTTACAGAAAGAAAAACAAAATGGCTTTTGTTTGATGACAGGATTCCGACTAGCGACTGAGAAAAGCAGTCGGATTACGTTCCGAGGAAGACAAAGTCATGCCAGTCTGACGAGGAAAAGGATGATCGAAGCAGCTTTAGAAACAGATCCCTGCATCCATTACTTAACCCCATTGACGCTATTCTCACACATTCCACTCCCTTCCTCATTTACAGCCAAACTCAACGTTCGGAAAACCCTTGTGTAACCAGTCCATTGTGCAGCTTATGCAGCCCGTACATTCTCGTTCTCCCTACGATCGGATGCACACATACTTGCTGAACGACACCTTCGCCCCATTTTACTGTAAACAAATAAATTGATTCCAGACTTACTCGGGCCATTTCCATTGATTGCTAGTTATTCGACTGCATTCCATCTCTCTTACTTTAAGCGATCTGAATCAAACAAGTTTGTCGGGAGAAGAGAATAGGGAAACCTCGCGGCCCATGCATCTTATAAACTCGATATACCTATACAATAATGTATCACTGGAATTGCTTAGGGTGGTGTAGTTTATTTGGAGGGGAAGAGTTCATTCAGGATACGCATGGTATCTTCAGGGCTGGTGACAGCATGTCCTGTGACATCGGGGTGGGAATAAATTTCATAGTCGTTGCCTCCTTCAAACGTCTTGTCGCCAAAGAAATGGATCTTGGTAAATCCATCCTGCTTCACGTGACGCAAACAATAGGTCTTATCCCAGCCAGTGGGAAACACATCAAAGGAGATCTGACCACCAATGGAATACGTCAATGCAAGATGAGGAAAAGCCTTTTTCAGATCTTCCACAAATTTCTTGCGTAGACCTCTTTCCAGGTCATATTTTTCAAACTCGTTGCGCTCTTCCCTTGAACAGTTGCGTCCAATGGGGGATACATTGATCATACCATTACGGAATTCAACAAAGGTACCACTACGAGTAGCACTATAAGGATATGCTCTTGTCTCGCTCTCAAAATACGTACCGCTTCTTGGGAAGCTCCAAGTCTGCAATGTAACGCAGAATATAATTAACCAACTTAGTGTATTCTTCTTCACCAATCCAGTTGATGAAGCTCTGATGAGAATAGCATGACCGTCAGAAAAAAGAGATGGAGCAATACTCAAGTTCCTTTACCTGCGATGCCATTTCTTCGCCCAGACGATAGGCTGTCAAACCATTCTCAGCAAAGCAATAGTCAAAGTCTTTGAGGACTATCATGACCCAATCTTAGTTTACGCGTTCCTGAACGTTTTTCATTTGTATATTTTACCAGTGGGACCCAGCTGTTCAACTTGCTTGCTTAAATCGGAACCACCAACAAAGCCGATGACGACTTTCTTACGAAGGGCGGCCAAAGTATCCAACATCTCTTGGGAAACGGTCTAGATCGAAGGAGTCAGTGATGAAGAGCTTCGACTAGTTGAATTGCTTACGTGACGAGCGGGAGTTAAGGTGCCGTCGACATCGAATAAGACGATGGTGTCAGGGAATTCGCGATCAGAAAATGCGGTTACGGGAGCCATAGTGTTTAATGAGGTTATGATGAAGAGATCAAAGAAACGTGTCAAAAAAGTAAAAACGACAGTCGGCTAAATATAAAACATCGTCCAATGAACGGACCCATCGTGTCGATCCTTATAAATTTAAAAACGTTGCCCAATGAATGGACCCATCCTGCCGATCCTTAGTCTGTGACTGAACGCATCGTGATCGATGGATTGATAGATTGATTGGCTTTGCATTTGCTTTGCGATGTAATGGTTATGATCCGTATTGCTACAGCGAAAGCCGGCGCTCAATGTTATATGTAAGTGTTTGCAACTTTCCCAAAGGAAATGTGGTCTATCTTTATGAATAACCATAGTAGGTCCTAACCATTTCTTTGCGTACTTGTTGTGGTAGCACGAAACAAATCGATCTAAAGTAGGTCGGGCATCCAATATTGTATTATATGAAAGCAACGTCGGACGCCCGAAAAAACGTGAAAATGATTGAATTACCGGTCTTCTCTTGTTCATGCGGACCTATCAGCGCATGCCTTTTTCTTTTCTTGTTGGGTTCTTGCTACGCTTTCCCTTTTTGTGATTTTAGCGCCAGCGCAGTGTCCTTCGTTTGAATGGACGCATGCCATTCGTCAACTGTGTTCGAAAACATGATACGTCATACGTACATCTGTCGCAAGAGGCATGCCGTTCTTTTGACCAGGTCCTATCTGCCCACGCCGTGGAGTAGAGTCATGGGCCAAGTAATCGACGCTGCATTACCTGAAGGACGCTGTCCATCCTTGTCCTTCGTGTCGGTTGCAAGACCTTTTAGAGATTGGAACTTTGACGGAAGATGTCCCGACCGATACTCACATACACGATAATACACGGAAGAGAAAACTTCTAGCTATATAAGTCACACAACTGATGTTGCCCTTTTGACAGCTGCCGAGAGTATCACTGATATCCTGTGACCGATACATAGCCTAGTAGACAGATGCACTGATACATATTTGATGTGTTAATGGAATCCTTATGATATTGTAAAGGAAAAGTTGGCAACTTGCGCCATCCAAGTTGATGATGGTAAAGCGTAGACCATGGCAATCATATGGTAATCAGATATAGATTGATGATAGGAGCATAGAGAATGCTAAACAAACCATTTCAGGAAAATTTCGGGCACCTCGAAAGATCAAAGATCGTAAAATCGACCTGATCTTCAGGATTTTGCCGATGAGTTTAGGTGCGCCGAAGTCGGAAGCTCTGATGAAGGAGAGTTTGGCACCAAGGAGATGATTGAAGGAGGTGTCAAAGTCCCAAAAATCCTAAAAAGCATGCTACGATCGTTAACGACCAAGCATGCCGATAAAATTCGCAATTTACTGTCAATAGAATTTGTAATAATGGGTTAGTGTTCCCTTATAAGCCATTCATCAGACTTATTGATGTGAACAAAATCTCTAGGGCATAGCATCTCGCTTCGTGTCATGGACTCGCCTGCAGGCTACATATGCCGCATCCAGAAGACCCAATGTCTCTCCTTCCGAGCTTGTTTGGAGGAATTCTCCACCAAATTTGCTGAGATCCTCCAGTTGGTGGAGCAAGTAAAGATGCTCATCAAGGCGACGGTGGGCGAAATGCAGTCGAAAGGGATCAGGAAGCCACAGCTGTCTGTCACACCCGCCATTTGCCTGTCACTTTGCCCCACAAATAAAAAACCCATGAAAAAGAGAGCAAGACGTCCGCAATAAATACATTCGTTCTATAGCTCATCATATTTTCTGCAAGCTGATTTGCTTGCTTCCCTGAGTTCGATGCTCAGTGTAGGATATACAGATGAAAATAGAATTTTGTTAACGTCTTGTTTGAATACAGTACGAATATATCTCATGTTTCCTCGAGACTGATCAGTTAAGAAAAAGAAATGAACTAGCCCTGAGAGGGCAGCAGGGAAGAAAGGCAGAAGCAAAAGGGTAGGGCAGCTACAATATCAAAATAGTCGATAACAAGATTGAAGAATATGAAATATTTGGGCAATGACAAGATGAACTCCATGTACATTTCTAGTCCTGCTGCAAGAAATATTCTGTGTGTATTTACGGTTTTCTCATGCTCCTCCGCCAATGGATCGATATTTACGAATATCTTAATGAACAGGCTTGTAAAAAGCGCTTGGGCTATGCTTATCCCTAGTATATTACATAACCTTCAGTGGCTGTCATGGCAGAAATTCAGCTACTGTGTCACGGCGTGATTTTTGATAAGACTCTTTATAGGAAGTTAATAAGTTGCCCTTTTGCGATGCTTGAGAATAAATGAACATCAGGTGTGGGTTAAAGTCTAACACGAAGACTAGATGGTAACTTGAGTTGCTTAAGATAAAAGGTAGGGCCAAAGGCTTGACAATAAAAAGTTGCTGATCAGTTGATCAATAGTAACCAAATAGAGGAATCGGAGTTCTTGATAAAATCTTCACAATGAATTTCTTGCTTGGATCAGTTAATTGAGACAGTCAAAAATTTCTTGTGAAGTGTGTTGCATCAAAATTAAAAACAATCAGAAAACATATGAATCAAATAAATTGAGGTTATCGGTGATTGCTTGATAAACCAACGGAGGCGTAGTACAATGACAGTGGACCAAAAAAAAAGCTGCTTCTTTAAGAGAGTGTTCTCTTAAAGAATTTCAACCAAAAGAAACATTTGAGATGAAAAAACCTATCGGGTATTTGACTTAGAAGTGAGATATTTAAACTAAACTCTGAATGATAATTGGAGAAGAGAAAAGATAAGCCAATAAGAGGAAAAAATAACAAAACAAAAATATGGTAATACTAAATGATCTCCCAGAAAGTTGGTACATCTTGTGAGGTCCTGAAAAATTCAATGATGTTCAAGTGGATCGGCTTAGCGAGAGGGTTATCTAGACAAAAAAAAAAAGGAAATAGAAAAGAAAAAGATATCGGAAATAACCTGTACTAATGTCTTATACCAAGTTGCCGCTAAACCGTAAACTAAGGAAGTAGAAATTTTTTTTGCTTTACCACCGGCTTGCTCAACAATATAAAAGCGCTTTGACTGGAGAAACTTTTTAAGTGAGCAGAGTAGTTGGTTAGGACTAGCTCCCTGTGGTTACTAAGCAATCCTGCGATAGCTGCTTTGCAATCTACCCCTTATTCCATTCCTAGGGCTTAAAATGGGCGGGCCTTAACCGGGCAGGTCAATAACTGAGCCGGGTCAAGATGTTGACTCATGACCCAATGGTACTGGCCAACATCCTTACCCGGAGCCCAGTAAACGGTGGCCCGTCATACCAACGCTGTCATACTAAGACCGTGCATTGACCCGTAGCGCATATCGGTTCGGCCATGTCGGGTGGGCCAAACTCCTGGCCCGAAACATGGTTCAATGAGGCCCACCCGCAGGCTATCCGCGTGGGCCGGTTCGCGTTCCGAGCCTTATCCATTCCGAATGGATAGCAATTGCTTTTCTCTCACATGGGTGATTATTGCAATGAAGGACGCCAATACAAATCTTTGTGTTCTGCCGGCATAAACTGCAGCCGTCACCGGTATCAAAAGTAAGTTATTGTAATTTCTATATTAACTCATAGATTTCAACTACATTGCCGTCAGGAAATTAACTGAATTCGATTTTATTGAGGTTGTGAAGCACATATTGGTAAAAAAGAGGAAAGTTGCGCAGAAACACCGTTTTCGGGATCCGTCGTACTACTATATTTGGAAATACCACGATATAATCTGAATTCTTGTTTCCCTCATCTTGTCCTTTTCTTTGTCTTTGCCGCTCCCCCTCATTCCCATAGTCTTTTTTCTCCCTTTTTCATTTGTCTCCAGAATCAAGCTAAAAAGGTCAATGGTTGTACAAAAGGCCATTCTCCGATAAAAAGGCAAGAAAGCCATGAGGTCAAAGTCCGTTCCCAGTTACACTATGATACGTTTATTGGAAAGCATGAGCGCGCAAAACGAAAAAAAAAACAATAATGACTGGAGAATAAAGCCAACTCAAAATCCTTTCATATCCTACCACTAAACATATACATATTATATATCTCTTTATAATACATCAAACTCCTATCCTATAACTACTATTAGTATTGCTTGCTATTCTCATACACCTTTCACTTCACCTTTCTCCTCGCAGGAAACGCATAAGGAGCGTTCATCGCATTGGCCCTTGATTCCATCGTTTCCATGAAGAGTCGACCAGTCCCTTCTTCCTCTTCTTCCTCATCCACCTTGCACGCTCCTTTATTTCCAGACAAAGACAGTGGCATCGTGACAGAGATAGAGTCCGACAAACCGCATCGCCTTCGACCGGAAACATACCCCGTCTATCCGTTCAGCGATGATGACGATCTTCCTCCCATCGCACCTATCCTACAAGAACCCCGCACGCATGTCTCCTCAAATACTTACTTGGTTCACCAAGCCGAACAGGCTATTGAATCCATCAAACAATTAGTGAAAGAAGACGCGTGGAAAAAAGCTCTCAAACATAAAAATGTCATGGTCTACATGCTCCAAAAATCAAGCAAAGGTGATAAAACGACGGTTTTCAAAGGCGAAGCGGTGATTCGGGGTTTCTCTCCCCAATCGGTCTTCTATGTGATCGGTATGAGACGCTTATATGATCCAAAGTGAGTTGACAAGAAAATGAACAAAAAGAAAAGAATATCAACCCAACGTGCATGCTGAATCATGAATATGGATTCTCAGCTTTGAAGAAGGACGTTTGATCGAAAATCTAAACGATACTACATCACTTACTTACGAAGCTTATCGACATAATTCATCATCAAAGTGAGTCATCTCCTTTCCCACTTCTTCTTTTGTCTTCCTTTGTATGCTGATATGTTCGGGTAAACGCTGTAGGATTCACGATGTAACGGTTGTAGAAAAGATTGAATGTACAAGTGATGGTGTCATTATATTCGCTTGTACCAGTGCCGAATCACCTAATGCGCCAAAGGCAAACGGTAGAATAAGAGATCAAATCAAGGTGTGTAAAGCAAAAAACTACATGATCTGCAGAAAGGAAAAGAACGCTATAGTCAACAAGGTTTTTTCTAGTTACAAGGATGGATATTGAAACCACTTCATACAAACCCACCATCAACAAAAGTGACCTTTATTACTCAAGAAAGCGTCCGGGGCTGGATCTCTGGTTTGACCAAAAAGTCATTAGCAAGACGGCCGCTGATTATTGCGGCTGTTGATGAGTATCTACAAAAAAAAGCAGACAGGCTAAGAGCCCGGACGCCAAACACTACTAATACACACACGCTGACAAAACGGCCCTCCATTCTAAAAGCACAAACATTTACCAGCAGGTATACCATTCATTTATCCTTTCGCCAAAACTGGCATTGACTTTGTCTCTTCAATAACCCCCTATCCAGCCATCTACAGGTTCCCTCTCAACGATCACCTACGCTCGGTCCATCCGAAACTGTGCTCCGCCAACGCCAGAACAACAGTATTCTAACAAATCCTCCTCCACGTCAATCTTCTTTACAAAATCGCATATCACCCACTATCTCTCGCTCATCTTCTCTGGCAAAGCGAATCAAGTTTGCGGATGATCTTCCTCCCTCAAGATCCTCGACCCCTCAAAGTTATTCCTCATGCAATGCTCCCTCGGACGATGGTCGGGAGGAGTCCGGTTTAACTCCAGTAACTTCCAAACGATTGTATCCACCTAGCCGCCACAGAACAGCAAGAAAACAAGGGATAGAAACGTTGAAAAGGTTGGCTACAAGTGATCTGGAGGATTGGAAAGAGATAGGAGAAAGAAACGAAGTGAAACTCTATTCCAAATCTGTTCAAGGATCTCCTCTACCAATCTTGCGAGGTGAGGGTATCATTGGTAACGGATGGAGTCCCGAACAGGTTTGTTCGGTCATTCAATGCTTCGGATCCAGACAGATATGTAAGTTTGCCTCCCTCCCTTCATGTAATACAAACAGGCCATTGATCCGAGGCTTCTGTTTCTTTGTCTTAATGTTACAGGGGACGAGTATTTCGAAGCAGGAAGCGTAGTCGAACGTTTTTCACAAAAAGAGTATTTAGTCTACACCCAGATGCGCAGCATTTTTCCCATTCAGAGTCGCGACTTTTCCTTACTGACCATCATCGAGAGTGATTCCGTATCGGGTATGATTCACGTGGCAACGACAAGTGTGGCAGACAGTCAAATCCCGGAAACAAAGCCTCATATTAGAGGACGATTGCCAGTGAGCGGTTGGGTGCTGAAACCGATCAAGAACGAGGATGATAAGACTGTAGGGATTAAGACAACATTTATTTCACATATGGACTTGGCTGGGACAACGCCGCTACCGCCTGCTATCGTTCGTTTATTATCCACCGAAGTACCAGCATGTGTAGATCGCGTGCAGTCGTACCTACGTGAACACGGCTGCCCTCCTTATATTCGACGCGTTGCAGGAAAGATCACAAGTGAACGTTTCGATTCCGAAGCGAAAAGTTATCATATTAGCTATACGGTCAAACACACGCCTTCGCAACAACGGAACCATATGCTTTGGTACACAGACATTCGTACACATCCCACTATGTACGGATCTGGTTTTGATGTCGTAACCGAACCAGCGGATGCGGTACGCGTTGAACTGAGGACAGATGACATGGGATTACGGATATATAGTCTTGGACCAGAAGTCGACGGTCGGACGGTTAAGGTGGATATCACCCCCAACAGCACACTCTGCCCACCGGGAAGTCTTCCGCAATTCAACTGGAACGGTAACCCCCTAAGGAACCCTAATGGGGCCCGTGCGAGTAGTCTACTTACTTCTCCAATTGTCATTGAACCTGCGAAAGATGAGGTGACCAAGCGACGGACATGTAAGCTATTCTAAAAAGAATCCTAACAAAGGAGAACATAAAAGAAAAAGTAAAATGCATGACCCAGACTCATTAAAACTGGCCCGTGATGTAGGGCTACACAATCTGCACGAGACAGGAACTCGGTCCCCCACGATGGTGACAACGCCAGAAGTAAGTAATCCAATCAGCCTTGACGATGATCTAGACCTGTACGACAACCTCTTTTTTTTTTTAACTCTCCTTATCATAGTTCATGCGTCGAAGGAATAGCAATGTAATTGTTTTGAGTGAAGATCTATCCTTTACTGGTCCTCAACTATCTATTATTTTCTTATTAATGGCTGCTTGTTACTATATGGGAAAATTATCATGTCGTTGTTGAATAGAGATAAAAGAAGAAACAAGGAAGAAACCAAGTCTATCTCTCTTTCTCTGTGTGTGTCTCGACGCTTACTTGACTTACGACCCTATTTTTTTTTCCTTGTTGCTGTTTTGTTATTCTTCCTCTCCTCTTCCTTTTGCCCCTCCCCCCAAAAAAAAGAGGTGTTGATTTTTTTCTGTGTGATTTTTTTCCTTTCACTTTTTGTTCAAAGACTTGCGGAGCGTATTCCTCCTTAACTTTCTTTTCTTTTCTTCTTCTTCTTCTTCTTCTTTATCACGTCTACTTGTTTCTAAGCAACGTGCTATTTCAAACCTGGACGGAGAAAGACTGAAGCGACGTAAAACAGCAACGCCTGCGCCGACATTGGCAAGCTCTTTTGAAAAAGCACTTTGCACCACAGTGGTTTCAGCCACGACGGCCACGATTGCGTTTACAGACACACAACCAAACGTCATGATGGGGACACCCTATCGAAATCTATCGTCGTCAACAGCAAACGAGACTCATTCGTTTTCCAGTACTGCTTCTTCGGCCACCGAGTCACCTTCGCTCCCACCTAGCAGAAATAACCAATCATCCGCCGCGCAAGAGATACTGGCAGACTTGCAAAGAGGTCTCCACAATGGACACCCCTTGTCTTCCAACCAGTCCAATATCACGCTCACCGTGGGACCATTAACGCCTCCTCATTTAACTGACAACACCATCAGCCCATCCTTTCCCGATACGCCCAATCCGTTGCCTACACCACCCTCCACTTCCAGTAAACCCACGACGTTTGTACCCAAACGAACTTTTGATGTTTCGGATGTCATCCACGACCGTCCGTATTACATGTTTGTGATCGAATTGGATCCAGAAGGCTCCATAGGTAAATACTCATTTTCTTTTATCTTTTGGTACACACACACACACACACACACACACACACACACACACACACACACACACATATATATATATATATATATATATATATAACGGTGACATATATTCTTTCAATGAAACCCTGTTTTCTTTTATTCTTCTTTATAGCTGCGTTATGTTACCTACCTACAAGATATCAAAGGATAGTACAATTTTTTCACACGGTAGAGTGTATAAAGAAAAAAAAAAGAAAAAATAGAACAAAGGAATATTTACTTATTTTTTTTCTCGGATAGGAAATTCCTATAAAGTATCGAAATATGGGTTTGGGTGATATCTTGGTAGGAGAGGGATTCCGATGGTCACTCGAATCAGGTTATCTAGTCATCCCAACATGTCCATTTGTGCAGCGACACCTACAACATCGTTTCCAAGACAGGAAGAGTGGCAGCTGGAAATGCGTCGTATTCAGTGAGGAGGAAGGCCTGCAACGGCTGATGTTGGAAAATCAGGAAAAGGAGCAAAAGCAAAAATAAATAAAAAACAGAAGCCAAAAAAAAAAAGTTGAAAACTTGGTTACACCAGGTTGCCTGCTATGGTCTTTTTCTTTTCTCTCTCTCTCTCTCTCTCTCTCTCTACATTAGCATTTTCGCATGACTGAACAAAAAGGAAGAAGAAAAAGAAGAAGAAGAAGAAAAGAGTTATATTTATTTACAAAGAAAACCTGTTTCCTTTCGATGTTCTTTTATCACGTAAGCTCCTCTAGTACTTCTTTCCTCCTACAGTTAGATGAAATACCTGACATGAGTCAAAAAAAGAAAAGATGTTGCCATAAATATCCACGCGCTAAAATATAATATTCCACCTTTATGGCAGTGGCGACGGGAAGGGGAAAAAGGACGATTAGGAATAGTTTAACTCGCGTTGTTTTACTAACCACTATTGGACAAAGATGCACACACATATATCGCAATTTCGTAAATGGATCAAATCATGCCGCCAAAAGGAAAATGTCTATACTTAAAGAATAGTCATTACGGCAGTAGGGATCAATAAAATTACAGCCGTGTCGATGTTATTAGCAAAGAAGATTTTTATAAACATACGCGCCATTGAGGTTGGTATTCTATAACACCTTGTAGGTTGCAACTGTAAAAGGTACAAACATCTTGTTATGTAAGGTTTGGATAAACGACTTCATAGCCCCTATCAGGCGTGGTCTTGTCCCGTACGTTGATTCTGTTCTTGATGGGTCACTGATAGCCATAGGATGGGATCAAAGGCCCACCTTAAGCCGTCAACTAAGGAAAAGGTGGGAAGTTTTGCTTTGCTCAAAATCATCTGTTAGTAAATATTGAAACCAATGTAACCTTGATTTCTTCCATTTAATTATCAATACCAGGGAGCACCGATATAACAAGATGTCCTTGTACTATGTATCCTATGTTATATTTCTTTGTGTTCTAACCCTTGTTCAACAGGAGTCCATCCATTTTTGGGAACTGTCCATTCGTGGGCTGGCACAATGCCCGAAAGCCTATTGAGGAAAATCATCACACACACCTTTTTGGGATCGAGCCTTTTTTTTTGTGAGAGCAAGAGAACGCGCGCGTGGGTATGGGTGTGTGTATATTTGTATGTATGTGCACCTCTCTGTCTCTTCTTTTTTTTCTTCCCTTCCCTTCCCCTTGTCCTCTTCTGCTCCCATTCTTCCCTCGTTAAACCCCTCCATTTTGCGCTTTTTCTTTAACAAGCACAAATAATGGCCACGACATCCATGGACCCACCATCTAACAATATTGGCCACCATCATCATAACACCATGAATAGACGCACTTCAGAATCAAAACGTACGCAACGCATTCAGAATTATGTGATCTACAAAAAGACATTGGGTGCAGGAAGCATGGGAAAAGTGAAGTTAGCCCAGTGCATAAGTGACACGGATCACAAGCAGGTATATAGAAAATAAAATAGACCAAGAAAAATGGGGTAGACGGATGATTAGCGACTAACGAAAATGCTTTTATAGTATGCCGTCAAGATTATACCCAAAGCTGATCTGACAGCCGCTCCACCAGAAAATACGAAAGATCCTAAAGATACACCAAAAGAACGCGAACAGAGAGCAAGACGTGAGATGGCAATGATGTATTTGTTGCATCATCCCAACATCTGCCAGCTCAAGGAATGGATAACTGAAAATGATCGGCATTATATGTTCCTTGAATATATTGACGGTGGCCAACTGCTTGATTATATCATCAGTCATGGGAAACTGAGAGAAAAACAGGCACGCAAGTTTTCACGTCAAATCGTGAGTGCACTTGGTAAATGGAAAAACAAGAACCACTTATTTGATTTGTCTCTTCTAAGACGGAATCCGTCTAGACTACTGTCATCGTAATTCCATTGTCCACAGAGGTAAGTAAATAGCAACGGATGGAAGAGATTTAATCGATAAGGGATTTCCTCTGATATCCATTTGGTTGTGCCAGACTTGAAAATCGAAAACATTTTGATTACTAAAGAAGAAGAAATCAAGATCATTGATTTCGGGTTGTCCAATATCTATTCTCCCTTGCGTTTGCTCAACACGTTTTGTGGATCTCTTTATTTTGCAGCACCTGAATTACTGCGAGCAAAAGATTATACAGGTCCAGAAGTAGATGTATGGAGTTTTGGTGTGGTTCTCTATGTCCTTGTCTGTGGACGCGTACCTTTTGACGATACCAGTCTTCCAGCGCTTCATGCAAAGATTAAAGCAGGTTCCGTAGAATATCCTGAACATCTTAGCAAAGGTAAGGAGGAAAAAAGGAAAAAAAGAGGAGGATGAAGAAGCGTGTGATCTGTTCAACCATTGCAGTCTATACTTAGCATTTGTTATTTCTATTGTTATCATTATGCAACCTAACCCAAAAAAAAAAAAAGACTGTGTGGACTTACTGTCTCACATTTTGGTGGTGGATCCCAAGCGAAGAGAGACCTTAACGTATGTGCGAAACCACCCATGGATGAATAAAGGATACGACGAACCGGTGACCAATCATCTGCCCCACCGTCGGCCCTTGCAGCATATTGATATGGATATTGTAGAAGGCATGCGTGGATTTGGGTTGGGCGATGCGCGGACTATCCATGACAAACTTGTTCGTATCATTTCTTCACCAGAATACCAAGAGGCAGCCGCACAAATCGATCATAATTACCAAACAACGTTACAAGGTCAGCAAACTGGGTCGCGATGGCGTCGTGGTCCCGTCAAAAACGCTTGTTCGCGGCAAGACGATCCGCAATCTTTACCTGCCATGTATGATCCCTTGGTTTCAATTTACTATTTAGTGAAGGAGCGTAAAGAAATGGATGAGAGGATGCGCATAATGGCGGGTCAGCTTGGTCGATCCAACAGTACCCGCATCAATCGACCTAAGTTCGATACGACTACTCTAATGCGACGCAAAACAGAACATGTGCCACGATCCTCTGCCCGTCGTGAAGAAGAAGCTCTACATAGCAAAGTTGACTCGCGTGGAGAGAAGACGGAAGATGGATCTTCTAGTACTACTGCTACTACTACTTCATCTGTGACAGCAGCAACCAGTACAACGCCCTTTCGACGCACCTTGAGTCTTTTAAGAGCACGTTCGATCTCTGACCGCAAATCTAGATGCAACCAAGAGGAGAATAGTCAACAACAACAACCGCACCCGTCCGACGAGCATGGATCATGCGCAGTGGAGAGAGCTGATATCATGCCTAGCATGGGAGCTCATCCAAGGAGCCTTTTTAATTTCAACCGTCGCCATCTCTTTAAACTCCAACCAAACGAGATGATGATGCATTTGATGGATGTCTTATCCCTCTTGAATATTGATGCTGTAGCGGATGGTCCGTTTACGCTGGTTTGCTCTTGTGGTTATCCTGAATGGACTCAATTCTTACAGTCTGTGGAAAATGAGTCGTCCTCTCAAGAAGCGGTGGAGACCATGGCAGATTCGCGTCTTATCGACGGGGAGCCTCTTCGATTCACAACCATGATTTATCAGGCACGATGGGCAGGTGGTCGTCTTGGTGTCAAAGTGGAAGAGGCAGAGGATGAAGTGGTTAGCAATGTGCCACGTACCAAAATCTATCGGAATATTTATCATACTATTCTTTATGAACTTGGAAAGAAAATCCAGAAGACATAAGGCACAGAAGAAGAAGAAGTTATATCTTTTTCTTATTTTTGTATTTTATCCACAGTTGCGTACATCGTAAAATGAAGCAGCGTATATACACATTGTTTTTATATTATGGCCTCTTTTCCCCCAATGGAACTGTGTGTTAGATTCTTTCCTTGGGTGCTTCCCACACGCATTCTTTAAAGACCCGCGTCAACTCCGCCAGAACGCGAAATGTGACCCTCTCTCTAGCTGTACCTTTTTACGACTAGATCTTTTCTTTTTCTTGGGGATCGCCATGGCTCAATCGGGACTACCTGATTGCGATCGTTGCAATCGAGGGGATAAAGATACCTATCGTATCATTGTTCGTGCCGATGTTATGGGCCAACGCTACCTAATCCATGCCCATCGGGATGACAGTCTTCAAGTCATTATGTTGCAATTATGTACGGAATATCCCGACGTCTGGGCGATACGCACCGTCTATTACTTTTACGTGGATCTGGGTGGAAATTATTATTCTGTTGAGAATTCCTTTTGGTTACGAGGTAATGAACAAGAGGAGTATGAAGGAACGATCAGGAGAGAAGAAGGAATGATTAATGGGGTCTTGCTTTTAAAAAAAGACAAGGATCAGGTGTTGGTGACCACGACAAAAACTGTAGAAGAATTGCCTGATATCAGTATGAATGCAAGTAAGTTTCATAAGGAAAAAATGGAGGGCGTGCATACACTTCGATACGAATCTATGCACCTAAATACCCGTTTTGTCAATTGATTAGTTCATGCCAGTTTACGTGACCATGTCCAGTTACAGCCTCATCAGGAAGAAGGAGTTCAAAAGATGATTTGGATGGAACGAGCATACCGTGGAGGTATCCTTGCAGACGATGTAAGTGGGGAGGGTTTGGATGACGGTTAGGTGCTTACTCTTTTTATTTTCTTTTTTCGTTTTTATAAGATGGGATTGGGAAAGGTAACAGGAGAAAAATTGGGATCATGCAATAATAGAGAGCTATGGATATATAGTGCTTATGGGCTTTTTTTCTTTTTGGATACGTTAGACCTTGCAAATGCTGGCACTGATTATGCGACAACAACCCAAACTCAATATTCGTGCATGCACCTTGGTCGTCGTCCCATCACGCGGTGTAAGTTTTTCGTTTGAGTTGGGAAAATAGAAGAAAACACAAACCCGTACATAAGCCTTTACTCATTGGGTATGTTCTAGGTCGCTGATCAATGGGCTGAAGAGATTCGTACGAAGACGTCTTATGGAAGTTTACCTTATCTTATTTATCAGGAAGAGACAGCTTGTTTGATTGACCGTAAGGATCATGAAGGGAGAAAGAGACTGCGGGACGAATGGATGAATGGATGTGACGTGATATGATGTAGAGCCTTGCTTCCGTGTGGTGATTACCACCTATGATCGTCTGAGAGCAGAGTTTAGAAATCGCGCGCTATCGAATGCGGCTGCTCCGTTGGTGGATACAGAATGGTATAGAGTAGTATTAGGTAAGAAAAAGCCATTATATTTCTTTTTTTTCTGGAAAGCGATCGGACCGATCAGAATTTAGATGAGTCTCACAAGATCCGCACATTCAAGGCCATGGTCACTGACAGTGTACTGGAATTGCGAACCCAATTTCGCTGGAGTTTGACAGGCACTCCGCTTCAAGTAAGCAAACGCCCGTTCGGTACAGATTCTGAATGTTTGTTTATTAGAACAATATCTCCGAATTGTTCCCTATTTTCGCGTTCCTGAACATCAACATCCCTTCTAAATTTAAACAAGACATAAACTACATATCAGAGACACTGAAGAATCATATGGTTCGACGAACGAAGAACTCGTTACAGTCCTCGCTTACAATTCTCCCCCGGCGGGAGCACCGTGTGATCCTGGAGTTTTCCGAACCCGAACGAGCCTTATATGACTACCTGGAACGCGTTCTATATCAGCAAGTTTCACAGTGGCGAAGACAAGAGCATCCAGATCATATGCAAGCAGCCGCATCCTTACTATATCTACGATTAAAGCAAGGTCAGTCTTCTTTTGTTATCTGTTAAAAGACATTCACTGAAAAGAAATTGGGTAGCATGTGGACACCATCAAATTCTGCTTAGTAAATTTCCAGATCTTATCCCTATGCTGCAAGAAGGAGCCAATGACCAGATAGTTAATGCAATCAACAATGCAGAGGATACTAGAGAGAGAGGTATCGAAGGCAACGAGGAATCGGAACTCCATGAAGTCTGTGACATCATTGAGAGTTTCTAGTAAGTTCATACCGGCAGTTCTTAATTTCTTGTTTCCCTCACATTTCTTTTCCCATGTCTTCTTCTTAGTGATCAGTTTGGTTCTCCGGAGGATGGGCCGAATATTGAGGCATTACAACAGCTCCCTTTCATCAAGCATTCGACCAAAGTCATCTGGCTTATCAACTTCTTGAAAAATACTTTGCGAGCAAATATGACGGATAAGATCATTGTTGTTACACAGGTAAGCGATATAAGAATCGAAAGAGCGTGTCTCATGTCAAGCTCGCTTTTTATTGCTCAGTTTGTCGATCTTTTGCTTGCTATTTCTGATGTGTTGGCATCGATCAATATCAAACATAACTGCTGTATGTTCGATTTATACTTCTAGCTGAAAGAAGGATGAGGATTAGGGAAAGCGTTCTAATTTTTTCAAATTATTAGATCATGGTGACATGACTTCCAATGGGAGAATGATTAGTTTACGACAGTTTAATCATCACAGCGATATCCGGGTGATGCTATTATCTTTAAAAGCAGGAGGTGTAGGCTTGAATCTGCAGAGAGCGAATCACATGGTGATTTTAGACCGATGGTAAGAGTAGTTTAAAGAGAGAAACCATGCTAATGATCGTTTGATAAACACCCCATTGTTTTTCCCATTTTCGTGTAAAAAGGTGGAATCCAGGTAAGGTTTTTTGTGTGGAATTAACAAAGAAAGAAAGGGTAGGGTAAGGAGACATACTAATACTAAATCGATTGCTTTTCTGGCTGTTTTCAGCAACCATGGGTGAGTTGAACTCAAAGAGGGCTCCATTGAGAATCAGTACCTTACATTTATTCTGCATTATATAGATCAAGCTATTTCTCGGATTCACAGAATGACACAGTTGAAGCAGACCTATATCCATACGGTAGTGATTAAAGATACCGTAGAGGAAGGTCTGATGGATAATGTCTTAAAGAAAAAGGCAAGTGTTTTTGATGGAAGGTCCTCAAGGATGTGGTCATAACCATGTTGCCTCTCTTTCTCTTCCTTTTGTAGAGCGATCTCTTTAAGACAGTTGTAGACCGCGAAGAAATTACTAACGAATCGATGGAACCTTAAGTACTTATTTTTAATAATTATACTGTATTTTCTCTTTCTCTTTTTCTCCCTTTCCCTCTCTCTCCCTCTCTTTTTTTCTCCCTTTTTGCTTTCCCTTCGCTACGACCCGCTCTTCCCCTTGAACATGATAAACTTTCCAAACGAAAAATAAAAATAAACAACTTAGGCAAAAATAAAAGAAAAAGCGATGATTCTCTCTCTTTTTCTAGTTATTTACCGATACTTTAGAGCAAAGACAAGAACGTGAAACGTCCTGACGAAGCAAAGATGCCCTACATAAGGGGACTGTCGAAAATTGTTTAGCACATGGAGGATACCCGACAAGCGCGGTCTTCCAACTTTGGGTACTTTTTTCGACATGTGTTTTTGGCCGTCGCCTGATCCACCATCCCGATCTGCGTCTCCCACCATGGCCCCGACCGATCCCAGCTTACTGGTGAGCAGCATGGACGAAGAAGAAGAAAAACAAGTAGAACAAGTAAAGCAGGACGAGCCAATGACAGATCAACCCGGTCTTATTATCACGCCGTCTGGCCAACCAGACGCATCCGATGCATCGGATCCAGCTGCTGGGCATGTCTTGATAGAGACGCTTGCAGAAAGGAAACAAGAAGAAGAGCCGATTAGTAATGTCGGTGAAATGGAAGAGACGAATATAAGCGAGATCGTATCCATCGTATCAGGGATCAGTGAGAACGGGGATCATGGTGAACAGCAAGCCACCTTTGTTGAGGACAGCGGCGACAACGATGAGAATAAGGATAATGATGATCATGGTGTGGTCAATCAAGCTATGATCGTGTTGAAAAATAAACGGCCCATGGACAAGACGATGGACCCTTATGCTGGTTATGATTATGCCAAACGACCGAAAAAGAAGCGGGCACGCAAAAAGAAGACAAAAGCAGCAGCAGCCATGGAAGAAGACCAAGTGTTTATTGATGGCGTGCTTGTGTCCTACACCGAAGAGACCATGGCAGACGAGATGAAAAAGTATGTTTTATTTCGGGCAGGATAAAATGCATTGAAAGACAGAAAGGCTCTCTCTCTCTCTTTTGCTGACGAAATTGTATTCAGATATTTTTTTCAGCGGTATGATTACTTTTCCCGGTTTGATCAAGGGATTCTGATGGATCGAGAAGGTTGGTTTTCTGTCACGCCTGAAAAGATTGCATTGCATATTGCCGAACGATGTCAATGTGATGTAATCATTGACGCCTTTTGTGGATGTGGTGGCAATGCTATCCAATTTGCTATGACCTGTGAACGAGGTAAGTTAGTTGTATGTTATTTTTCTTGCCGTCGTACTCAATGGATACACATTTTCTTGTTTTTTTTTATTTCTCATAGTGATTGCCATTGATTTGGATCCCGTTAAACTGGCTTGTGCAAGACACAATGCCAAAATCTATGGTGTAGAGGATAGGATTGAATTTATTCAAGGGGATTTCTTCCAACTGGCGCCTTCCCTCAAGGTAGGTGATATTTGTTATTTTTCTTCTAAAAGGGAACGAGTTGCTCATTTTTGAATGTTTGCGACGCGTAGGCGGATGTTGTGTTTTTATCACCACCATGGGGTGGGCCTGAATATCAACAATCGGCGGTGTTTGATTTGAAAACCATGATACCAGGAGATGGGTAAAAGAAAAAAAAGAATGAAACGTAAAGGGGGAATCCAAGGTATCTAAACTTTTGTACTGTGTCATGTGTTGTTAGGTTACGCATTTATCAGCTGGCTAAGAACATCACGCATAATGTGGCGTACTTTGTCCCTCGAAACACAGATCCTGAACAACTTGCTTGGCTGGCTGGTCCAGGCCAAACAGCAGAAATTGAACAAAATTATTTACGTGGTTATCTCAAGGCATTGACAGCTTATTACGGAGACCTCGTGGATTGGTCAGGCTACCCAGAAAATGAAAAATTAGAAGAACAAAACAAGATCTCCACAACGGATCAATAACCTGCGTTGATCATCTCTCTCACAGTTTTTGTTTTCCTTTCGCCCGTGAATACACCATGAAATTTACTCTTGAAACAAAAGGGAGACACAAAAAAAAAGACGATGCATACCCTCTCATTCCCAGACACGTACATTTACTCTTTCTTTCATGAATAGACCCTTGTACATCGAAAAATTTTATATACATCAAGTTCTATAAATACAATGTTGTGCTTCCTCTCCATTTTGTTCTATATCAAAACTTGTCCCCTAAATAAAAGAATATCATCTTTTTCTAAGGGTAAGCTGATTCTTTGTTTCGACGGTGAAACAATGTCAAAGCTCGATGTGGGTAAATAGGTATGTCACATTTCTACTGTCAAACAAAGGATGGTTCAGCCACGCAAAACTATGGATAAGAAAATGCGGCTATAATATATATATATCTCGTATATACAAAAAGGAAATATCAATCAACTTTTTTTTGTTGTCTAGAAACTCATGAGAGGTGTGTGCTGTGAACCTTTTGGATATACAATCAAGGTGGCCACAAACAGGCCAACAGTGATACCTATTTCAAAGGAACGACAATATATCAGATATTGCAAAGAGAATGAGCTGAGATTTCTTTTTCGCTTACCAATCGCCGATTCGATCATACTCAAGGCAAAGCCAGCACCTTGACTGGCAAACTCTGTATTAGATGCAGCACCGAATAAGCCAAGTGCGGCTTTAAGACCTAAAATAGTATAGACCATTGTTAGTTATCTTTTTCTTTTTTTTTACCTTTCAAAGCCTTCAGTTTTCTTACCTAAACTTCCCGGTGTAAGGTAAAATATCTTTTTTTTTTTTTTTACAAACAGAAAAGAGATAAGTTTTGATTTCCCTTTTCCACATTTCCTTTCCGCACTTACCGCTAATAATACAGCATCAAAGGACATTTTTCCTGTGAATTTTGTCAACAGATTCCCAATCAGACCGACGGCAAACGAAGGAACCACTTGGAGCACTTGAGCGGGGGCAGAGGCATGGCAGGCCAGGGCCCAGTTTGTGACGAAGCCACAGATCGACACGAAGATCATGATAGGCCATCGTGGTGGACGCGCACGAAGATAGACACAATAGGCTACGGCAAAGAGCGGGACGGTCATGAAATAATACCATTGGTTTTCGACTGTGATACAAGTACCAGCCTTGGAAGCGTTTTTACAAGCAGTAGATTGAACCTGCTGTTGTAGAAGAAGAGGATCAATCGTGCCATAAAGCTCACGGCCCATGGAAACACCGTAGCCAAGGAGAAAGGAATAAAGGATAGCATAGACCATACGGACAATGCCACTCACGAGTTGTCGCGATACAAGCTCGACAATGGCTACAGCCATTGAATAGCCCGGTAAGATAATGATGAAAGATGAAAACGCAATAGGGGTAAAGCACATATCATAACGTCCAACAGCTAAAAGGGAAAAAAAATCAGTTCATGAAATCCTTTTTTTTTTCTTTGCTCTTTTTACCTGTCGAAACAAAACCGATCAAGATACAAACAGTGATTTCCCAAATGGGTTGGAAACTAAGGAATCGTCCAGTGTATAATTCATACACGGCAAAGAACACTAGTAAAATAATGAGTTTTTTGTATCTGTAATCAAATATATATAAAAAAAACTTACTGGCTAGGGCGGCAGAGAGACCAGCTTCTTTAAATCTACCACCGAAAAACATCACCGCACCACAGAAGCTCGCAAGGGCATAGACAAATGGATTAAGAAAGGCAGGGTAAAATTGGGGTTCATCTGCGACCTTGTCAATGAATTCTAATGCTTCATCGACGGAGACCTCGCCATGGGAGACGAGTTTTTCGAGGCGGTAGACTTCCCCAAGTTTATGCATATCGAACATTTGAGGTTGTCGAATGAAGTGTGTTTCGGTTGTATGCGTAGTTTGATCGAAGAAAGAGAGGAACATGATGTTGGGGATATAGACGTACTCTGCTTCGGCACCGATGGTACGTGAAACGCGACGCATGATGTATTCCAGACGATGGGCCGGACAGCCATAGAGCATCAAGGATTTGGCTAATTTGCGGAGAAATTCTTGTTTCTGGAGGATATTAGCGATTTCAAACGTAATGCGGATCCGATCCTCGAGGGTGATAGGTTCAAACTGGGAGGCCGTTGTAAAGGCACTGTCCATCGAGGATCGACGAGAGATTGACTGGACCACCTTTTTACGTTTCTCCAGGCTGGGCACAAGGTGATTGCTGGAGGTGACCGTGGTAAGCCAACTACGGGGACGATTGACAAGCGGAGGTCGTTTCAGTTTATTAGCATAGCCGGAGGGAGAGGATGGTTGTTGTACAGTAAAACTGGATCCCAGACTATAGAGCGATTTTGGGCGTAATTTCTTTTTTTTCTACATTTTAAAAGAAATAGGGTTCACGTGTTATTTCTTGCTTCTAATAGGACGACCGGGAAAAGCAACCATTCGTTCTTACCTTTTTTCGTCTTGTCGCAGTATGATTTGATTGTTGTAATCGTTGTTGTTCTAGCATCATTAGACTTGCCAGAATACTTCCACTTCGTGGATGTATTTCAATTGTACTTTCTGTGGCACGCCGGCCATTGGTTTCTGCTTCTCCCATTCGAGTGCTTAACATGCGTTGCACAAGCGTTGCCGATTCCACGACGTGTGCTTGGAATCGAACATGTCTGTCTTTAGCTTCTACATGATCAAGAGCAGCTTCGACCAATGTCTCTGTTGTCTCCATATCACCGATCTTATCCTTTTCTTCCTCTTCATATAGGTCGACTTTCTTTTCATCATCATCTTCTTCTTCTTCTTCGTACTCATATTCGATATCGGATGATATTTCCAAAGGATGACGTGGTGTATTCGCTACGTTATGGTCTAACTCGGGTAAATGAGGCCAGGATGCCGATGTGTGCAGTGACCCAGTTTTGTTCGACTCCTTCTCATGGTCCATACGTGCGAAAAAAAAAAAGAAAAAAAATCTGGAAAAAAAGAAACAGAAAAAGCCCGCAAAAGAAACTGGAATGTCTCACGATCTGGATTCAGGGAAACTTCAATTCATCTCCCGCTTTGTGACGATGGATACATTTCACACATCAATTCCGTACATATTCACTCAGCAACCCATTTCCCCTTAATTGCAGAGTAACCATGGTGAAACATTACCCTTTCATCCCATATTGCCAACGAAAAAGAAATAGATGTCAGCTACTACCATTACAGGAAAAAGAGAGAAAGCAGATGACACATTAAAGTATGCATGGAAGTAGAAACGGCAGATGCAGCATTCATCTCGGCATGATTGAACTTTACCTTTGGATGAGCATGAGCTTGCATAGTTATTTAGCCTACCGTCTTTTTCATCCATGCAGTAAAAAAAAAGAAGTCGCATCCAAGATTCTGGGTTACAGCACTTAGCATTACTGTTTGTTAAATACAAATAATAATAAAAAAAAGGAAAACATCTTCTTCATTATATTACAGTGCCAACATGCTCACAATCTCCTATTTCAATTTCTATTTGATCTCATATTTTCGCACAGGCTTTGTTGCATTTGTTTATTGCCCAAAGGAAATGAGCCTGCTTTGGTATGCAGCGAGCACATTTCTGTTTTATCCTGTATCAATTGCTGACTACTTTTTGTTTGAAGATATATATATATATATATCTAGCACGCAATCATGGTGTAAAAGAAAAAGTTCATAGCGTCATCTTACTTAAAAAGAACTTCTTGTTCCTTGCAATAAACTATTTGGCTCGTCCTATTGCTTCGTACTTTCAAAATGATCGACCAAGTTGTAAGTCCGCAATATTGATGGACATGCCCACCGTTGTGAGCCGCTTCATCTGTCTTCAATTGATATCTTTTGGCAGAACGCCATCCTTTCAAACCGTGTCCCTGCATGCTCGTCTCCCAGCATGTTCCTGTGCAAAGTTTAGTCCGGATCCGTGCGTCTCGTCTCTGTCCGATACACTGCTCCACGCTAGTTTTTTAACCATTTATAAAATTTCTATCTCCGAAATTCAAACAATTTTGGGCGGAGCCTGCGGGAATCTTTTCAAAACTTTTTGGTCGATGTGGGGAAAAGGGCCAAGGGCTCTTAAGCCTAAATGGAAAGTCTTTCTTTGACAAAAATCTGGTACTATCGGATATCACTCTGTTTTTATTCCTTTGGGTGCAGCTTTTTCCATTCTGTATAGATGGTCAAGATGATATCTCCACATGAAAAGAAATTAGTGTAAGTGGGGAAAGGGAAGGTATTGCGTGGGTTATGGGTGCTACACCCCACATGAGCTGACACATTGCAAAATGCCCACTTCAAGTAAGTGACTGTCTTTGTGTCCCAATGCGCATGTGAGAGCAAAAAAGAATTTAAGGTCAACCCCGCCTTTTCTCCACTTCTTTTTGTCTGCGAACCGTTACTTATTTTATTATGTCCACTTTAACTTCCACAGGTCACCTTGTCCAGCGTCACCCAACTGCGGTTGTAAAAACAAGCCCCGAATTCAAAGCCAACTTGGAGGAGTGGCAGAGACTTATCGATGAATTGAAGGACAGACTTCAAGAAGCAACCAGTGAAGGCAAGGAAAGACATATCGCTCTTCACAAAAAGCGAGGCCAAATGTCAGGTAAAAGTAGACCACGTGATGTCGATGTCACCCTGTCTGATTATAAAACCAAAAAAAGCGCGCGAGCGGTTGGAGTTATTGTTGGATGAAGATTCGCCGTTTTTGGAACTATGTACACTTGCTGGTTATGATCAGGAGGATATGACCTTAGGTAAACAAGAAGCAAAGAAAATCAAACAAGAGAATTGATCATATCCGGGTTGCGTTATAGGCGGTTCCGTTGTGGGAGGATTGGGTCTCGTCAGGTACAATGTTTTCCTTTAAACTGCTATATCCCGTCTTGCGGTTTTTTTGACACAATTTGTGTTGGCTTCGGCAGTGGTGTCCTTTGCCTTGTATCAGCACACGTGCCTACCATGGCAGGCGGTGCAATGAACGAAATATCCGCTCTTAAGGCCGGAAGACTCCACCAGATCGTCATGGCGAATAGGCTGCCTACCATTACCTTAGTGCAGTCGGTAAGTAGACGAATCGGATTCGATGTACGCACAGATCCAAACCTTCAATTTTGTTCCCTTTCCAGGCAGGTGCTAACTTGCAACAACAATTCCGTGTGTTCCACAAAGGTGGTGCTGGATTTCGAAACATCGCCTTGCAGTAAGCATCGATACGATCTTTATCCTTGCCAGTACCATACTGATTAAAAATCTGATTGACAGATCCAAGGCTGGAATTCCTTCCTGCTGTGTGGTATTCGGTAGCTCAACAGCTGGTGGTGCTTATACACCTGGCATGAGCGACTATGTGATTATGGTCAAGGTTGGCGGACAATATGGATGTTGCAAGAAAAAAAAGCAGCATCTCTTACCTCTTTATTTGTCTCACTCATTCGCAATGATACTAGAAACAAGCACAAGTGTATCTGGGAGGGCCTCCCCTTGTCCAGATGGCGACAGGTGAAGTCACGGATGCGGAAAGCTTAGGAGGAGCTGATATGCATTCCCGGGTCTCCGGTGTCAGCGATCAACTAGCGAACGATGAATATGATGGCATCCGCAAAGCCCGTGAATGGATGGCAAATCTAAACTGGGAACAGAAAGGCAAACTGCCACAGCGTCACCTTTTGCAGTTATATGAAGAACCATATTATGATCCCGGTAATCGCAGCGAAGAATGGGGAAAAAAGCAAAGCTCCAGACACTAAGACTGCTTTTACGTACAAATTAGAGGAATTACTTGGCATTGTGTCGGCCAACATCCGTATCCCTTTTGATGCGACGGAAGTGATTATTCGTATTGTGGATGGATCTAGATTTACTCCTTTCAAACCCAATTACGGTGTTAACCTTGTCACCGGCTGGGCATTTATACAAGGTAAAATAGATTCGCATTTCCGACTAGATAATATAACTTTTATCATTGTTAGGGGTTCCCGTTGGCATATTGGCCAACAATAACGTCATATTTACTCAGGAAGCAAACAAGGCTACTCAATTTATCCAACTTTGCAATATGAAGTAAATGTGGAAGCATCTAGGCTGCATCAATGGTTAACCAAAAGAACGATAGAAATACGCCTTTGATTTACTTGCAAAACATCACCGGCTTTATGGTTGGTAAACGTTATGAAGAAGAAGGCATTATCAAAGCTGGATCGCGGTTTATCAACGCTGTCAGTAACTCGAAAGTACCCTCCATCACTATCATGATGGGCGCAAGTTACGGAGCTGGTAATTATGCAATGAACGGCCGTGCTTATGAACCAAGGTAAAAATTAGAATACAAAAGAGCAATACATATGGCTAACCATGCTTGTATAGATTTTTGTTTTCGTGGCCTAATTCACGCTGTTCGGTTATGGGTGCTGAGCAATTAACAGGCGTTCTAGACATTGTGATGCGCCAAGGTGCTGCAAGGTAACAAACCTTTTTTTTATTTGCTTTTCAGCTAAAGTTTACTGTAACTGTTCATAGAGCTGGCAAAAAGATTGATGAAGAAATGGCAAGTCAGCGTTCTGCTATGTTCCAAGCATCGGTGGAAGCCGAATCCGATGTGTATTATACTTCGTCTCGTTTACTGGATGACGGGATTATTG
The DNA here is from genome assembly GCA_000696975.1 of Apophysomyces trapeziformis B9324. NCBI lineage: Eukaryota > Fungi > Mucoromycota > Mucoromycetes > Mucorales > Mucoraceae > Apophysomyces > Apophysomyces trapeziformis. The sequence goes on from JNDP01001297.1 coordinate 106,137, forward strand.
ATCCAAGAGATACCCGCACTGTCATTGGCTTTTGTCTTGCGGCTATTTACAATAACACTGTAGAAGGTGGAAACCTCTATGGTGTTAGTCGTATGTAAACAATTGCTACATCTCTTTCTACTTTATATAAAGCTACACGGTTTGACAAGCATTTGCATACGGCGTGTAAAAATATCATCAAACAATGCCAATGCCGTTCAAGCCTTTGCTTCCCTTTCTACACTTGTCATACCAATCTACTCGCTTCAATGCTGTATCCTCAAGAAAGTAACGTACATAATAGGCATGGTATTTTAAATTAACTTAAGTATCTTTGTCTACAATTCTGTTTATCTACGTTATTGTACATAATTTCAATTGAAAGAGAACTCTTTACTGAAACATCGTCTTAAATCCTCATCAAACACATGCTCTCCTCCTCCACTCGATATCTTTTCCAGCGCCTTCGATATCGTTGCTTCGTCTATCCCATCTGTTTCTGAATCGCTATGTAGTCGCTGCTTCGCGTTGTGGATAAGCTGTATTCTTTCTTCGATAGTGTCGCGAACAATATACCAAAATACAGAAGTCTATGGGAAAGAATACATAAATACCAAAGGAAGAAAAAGACTTAAGCGACAATCATACCTCCTTTGTTTGTCCAATTCGATGGATACGGCTAATAGCCTGCTTTTCCAGAACCTCGTTGAGGACCGGCTCCACGATGAACACCGTCTGTGCGCACACAAGGCTGAGACCACTAATGGGGTAATCAATCTTAAGACACAGTGATTACAATTGAGAAATCTTTACCTAGAATGACTTCTCGCATGCAATAAAATGACGTTTATTTCCGGATCTTCGCGGAATTTAGTCAACCCACCGCTCAACCTCGATTTGGCGAAATCAACAAAACCGATCCCGTTCTTTTGTAGACTTTCAGCAAGTAAGTTTAACACCTGGCTCCACTGAGAAAAGACAACACATTTCCCATTGGTTGTTTCTTTGATAAACTTGATATGTCGTACGATACTGTCCATTTTGGCACCTGTGAATAAGAAAAGATAACAGCTAATCAGGATCCTATACTACAGTATCCCATTCAGTTCAAAGTACCTAGACCCTCCTTAATACGGCATTTGCCAATCTGCGCAAGTAATTCGTTAGGTGCAGTGTCGTTCAGCAAGGCTTGTGTTCCATCGATTCGATCTTTAATTTCAGCCTTTTCGCGTGCTAGTACAATGTTAGTTTCTCACTTATTCACGAGCTTACTTTCTTCTTTATAGTTCAACCCTTACCAATGGGATACCACTGATATCTTTGGACAATGGCGCTACATTGCGGACACTTTTGACTCTTCCCAAACCATGCATTAGAGCAATACTCACAGTACTAAAATTCGGTTAGATTGTGAAAAGCGCAGAATTCAAACTCTTTCTTTACCATATGTCCACTATGAAACAAAGAATGAGAAAATAGAATAAGTAGATGAAGCATTATAGCAGAGTCTTTTGTACCAATAAGTAATGATGCCCTTAAAGAATTCAGTTTGACAGATAAGGCAGATCGTTTGCTCTTGAACTTGGTCTTCATCCTCAAGCTTATTCTCATGCTCAGCAAGATTCTGGAGGTATCTGTACCTTGATGTCTGTTCCGCGATGTTGGCCTGCAACTTCTTCTCTTCATCAAGCGATTTTTGGATTTCACCTTTCGGGTTGTCGCTTTCCCAGGCCTAAAACATGAAACATGTTAATTTTAAGCTTCAAGAGATCCGCTATATGTACCATCACGCGATCAGAGATTGTCTGTAACGATCTATAGTATTCCACACGGGCATTGTACGCAGTCGTAAACCGACGATATTCGCTACATCCAATAAGAGCGGTTGGTTAGACAAGACGCCCTTATCACTTATACCTTACCTTTCTAATTCTTCTTGTAAGTTTCTCTGACTCGCTCCTGCTTTATTTAGTTGATTGACTAATTGACGGCACATGTCACGCTTCGTATCGCTGACTTCAGGATCTGCGATCATATCTCGCAATTCCGTGATTATTTGGCGAATACTAAGCGCACCAGGAGATAGAGAAGGCAGATAGGCGATACGTCTGGCACGAAGCTTCTCGCTCAAAACTTCCTCCTATCATCTATTCTAAGCACACAGATAATATTCCTATCCACCAAACCTTTGATGCAATATCATCATGTGTTTCTTGCTTCTGTTCATCCGGAGCTTGACGTGATTGAGTCGCAGCGGAAGGACCTGATATAATAGTTATTCACAAGAAAACGGGAACACTTGGCTCTTACCATTCAGTAGGAAGTTACGATCCTGTAGAATATTTTTATATGCATCTTGATAAACCCCGCATTCCTTAAAGAAAGATATTAGTTCACAGAACAGAGCCTTGAAAAAATATACGGCCATACTTCTTGCGCTACTAATGACTTTTGGTAGGCTTCCAGCTCTTCTAAATTTTTAGGTAAGTCTTCCTCATCCTATTGATATTAACATGACCTACCATCTTCAGCTTCTTGCTCCTCTTGATCTTCCAATTTGATGCAAAGCATTGTTCGAATGCTGTTTCGCCACTCCGCAATACATGATAATTGATTGTTCAATATCCCACATAGCATGTTGATACGTTTAAACACGTGTGTCTGCGTTAGGTTCAGATTTGCTTCGGTAGTACAGTCCATCTGTACTTTCTCGATATCTAATGAAGAAGGAATCTTTTCCATATCCTCAATCGAGGCGCTGACCTGCTAATGGTGTGAATATCATTTTTCGATATCAAACAAACTCTTACCCTTTCTTTGGCGTGAGCAAGTATGCGCTTACGACATGTTGCTGCTTTGTCGTAATACAGATTTTCATCTTCACTTTTTCCAAGTTCGTGATACAAGCCAGCGATAAAGAAACAAAATTGGTGCAAAAGCTGTAAATAGATTCTCTGTGTATTCACTAGGCTCGTTAACGACACCTCACGGCTCTTCTCACGGGAGATCTCTTTTCCATGGATGGAGCCATTGATTTCTTCTTGCTGTGCTTTTGCTTCGTTTTCTTTTGCTTGATCAACTAATTTTGTTGCTTGATCGACCATTTCCTCTATACCAGGAAGTGCTTCCAAATAGATACGTAATGATGCTTCCCATTCTCGAAGTACTTCATACATGCCTCCACGATGGAGTAAGAGACGAAACAGAGACAAACGGTGTTTGTCAAGTTTTTCTTTGCTCTGCTGTATCATCATATCCAGTACTTTTTCAAAGCAAATTTAGCATAACACCATAAAAACGGTATACCTATTACCATCTTGCAGTGTACGAACGGTCTCATCCATTTGTCTCTTACTGTAGCCACCAACTCCAGGATGAACACACGTTTGACGTAACCTTAAGAGCTAAACATAACCATCAATTTTTTATCCAAGATTAAGACATAGCAACCAACCCAAGAACGTAGTTTAGCATAAATAGCTTGTCTTGTACGACGCATATCTTCGCCGTGATTGTCGTGAAAATTCCAGCCATTTTCCTCAAGCCAGTCTAGCGATGTTTCTTCACAGCATAGGTCCCACAGATCGTCATAACGATGTTTCTCTATAGCTGAAAAGGAAACATGGACTACCCATCGTTGCTGAGGAGGGATATGGACTTGATTTTGTAGGAGTGCTTTCATATTGCGTCTCATTGTTTCTTTGGTAAACTCCCAAAATAAGCCTCTTAGCTCATCTTGCTTGTGAAGACGACGAAACACGTTTGCCGTGGTGCAGCAAGGTGTGAGCCCGAGAAACAGGTAGAGCCCGAACAAGTCATCATATCTCGACCCCATCGGTGTTCCTGTGATAGCCCAGGAATAGACACGTGGGATAAGGCGGGCCATTTCTGCAGTATGCGCTACGGACGATTCCACCATTTGAGCCTATAATTACATGGCAGTCTAGCTTGACGGTTTCTTACAATAATACAATTACCTCGTCAAGCATACAACGCCACCACCTTACTTTGACTAATGGACTCGTTTCAATTGGATACTTCGCAACTAAAAATTCAGCACAAACATCAGGGCGAACTGAATTTGTCTTGAACGTTTTTATTACCGTGGCGTCGAGGCCGGTCCGATTTTGGGCGAGCGTAATAAACTTCACGTTGCAGGACCTGTATGCAAAATGAAAGGAATGAAAATACGTTATAATCTGTGTAAACGGATTGCATCCGTCTAATGCACTCGCTTGCCTCATATTCAGTAAGCACAACGTCATATCTGGACAGATCTTCTGGTGTCAAGCTGCTATGTGCTTTGATGCCGTTATACACCATGACGCGAAGATGAGGTGCGTGCCGACGTATTTCGGATTCCCATTGCTGAAAGATTGCACGAGGACTGATAATCAGCGTTGCTTTGGATAGCGGCAGGTTTTCTTGGAAGTCTGTGGATAGAGTGGAGAGACAAGGATCGTCGAGATGAAGCTTATGCAGCAATATTAAAGCTATCGCACTTAGGTTTGTTAGATAGGACCCAATGCCGATGAGTCGAAAAGGAAACATTCTTACCTAACTGTTTTTCCGAGACCCATTTCATCGGCCAAGATACCGCCACACATTTTACGACGAGAGGCATACTCAAGTTCTGCTGTCCATTCCGTAGAGATCTCGTTAGATACACGGTTCACATAGATTGCCTGGTTGGAATCCAGCAAAAGACGTTCCCATAGGAAAGGTAACGGTTTTGCGACTTGTGGAATACATCTTATATCTCCTTTAGCTATGGCCACATGGGCTTCACGTCCGAGCTATATCAAGCTGTTTAATGGATATCAGAGGTAACACAGTAATAGCTCACCATCCATTGAACATTTTGTGATTGGAATGGCGTTAGTGTCGGAACTAGATCGTCAGGTATGCAACTAGTGATAGTTTTTGTTGACACAGGAGGCTGCAAGTTTTTGAGGAAATCATGAACCGTGGCATTCGTCTCAAATGTGGTACACGGGTAGATTAGATTTAATAATTTACGAAAGGATCTTGAAGACCGAAATTCATCAATATCCACGCGAACTGTCATTTCTGCAATGAATGCGGTGTTTTTGCATGTCAGTCGGAGATCTGTAACAATTATGATCTGCTCTTGATCCATCTTTGCAAGCTCAAAAAATGCAGCAACATTTCTGTCACACAAACTGTCTGTCTTGCTCCGTAACAGCTCGTTGTCCAGCAACTTCATGCCATCGTGTGATTCCACTGCAAGGGTAGCATACTCGAAATCTTCCAAAGTATTATGCTGCCAAACGGCGACTAAATCTGTACCTTGCATGTTCTCAAAATGAAGAGGGAATGAGGGATATTCCGCGATAGCACTACTCATATCTCCGATCAGGCGAATCCGCGTCAGGTCAATAGTGCGGACGAAACATCTCTTGGTACCCTTGGCTCGCTTTGATTTTACTTCGTCTACGAAGCCATTAGCCGGCCGTTTCTGACCGCAAGATACATTCACATCTGTATCTTGCTTTTTGAGCAGCCATTGCTGGATGGACTGCAAATGGCAGACAGATCCTTCCAATGCCAGCATAATGAATGGAAAAACTGCAACTCAAGAGAATTCGCTACAAGGTGGCTTTTGCTCGCTTTTTTATGCTGCGGGACTTGGATGGATACAATTTCATTAAACCATCACATCGACCGTCAAGCGGATCCTCACTTAGGCTAAAGTTATCTAAAACTCTGGGAAAAAATATTTTTCATCCTTGAAAAACGGAAAAGACATTGAAATGGATGTTCATGGCTATTGAACTACCTTTCTTTACCTTGTTGATTTTGTCCGATTTTATCTTGAGTGATTGTATGGTTGTTCAAATTGTAAATCTCAAAGCATACACTCCTTAAGACATCCACGGATGTGCATCATTTTTCTACCACCATAAGCACAACAGCGTTTCATATTTTGCACCGTTAGGCCTTTAATATTCATTGCTGCGTCAAATGTAAACTTGGAGGTCATAAATGGATGGCAGCTGAAATACTTTGGAAGGAAAAGTATATCAATATGTAGTTCACAAATTCGGATCCTTTGGCGTTGACGCCCATCTAGTAGACCGTGCCCCTTGCGGACAATCTTTTGCAGTATAGCATTTGATGTAAACGGCCGAAGCGTTGTAATGATATTACGAGACAATGACAAAAGATGAATCACATGAATAGGTGGGATGAATTAACAGATACAACCAAGTGCAGAGAAGTTACCATGAAGCTTGGCTGCAGCAGATGTCATACGCTTGCCTGCTCGCCTACCTGATTAGAAACGTTGAATTGCTCCCAAATACTCCTAATAAGCTTGGATAAGTCATTGAATGAATCTACTGTGTTAAATTTAGTAGAATTGTACGCTAAAAAGAATAAAAATAAAAAGTTAGAATAAAAACGCATAAAGCGATTGGTCTGCGATTATTATAAGGCAGGACTTCCATCCTGTTTGTTTCACATATATGCAGTGTATTTTATAGGGATTGCTAATTGGGTGCCTGTTTTGCTGGTTTTAGTTCCTCAAAAGTTGCATGCTATTTGCATTTAATGTCCTGCAACCTGATAACGCTGAGGTTAGAGTGGTAGTTCAACAGACTTGATTGTTTTCGCTCAGTCAGAGTAATTTCAGGGTTATCTAAACAGCTCGCTTAAGAAACGAGCTGACGTATATAGAGTGAGGATCGGGGTTATCCCCAAGTCCGTCATATCTGTTCACTTTAACAGATAGATATAAATATGGGTTCAGGTTGATGAACGGATATGATTTTTTATCTTTTGATTGTCCTTTCGAATAGTTTCATGTTCATTCGAGAAATGAATGCACATTCTCTTTTTCTGTTGTTTATGCATTGTCGCATGCAACATGAATGGGATGCATTGAGTCTATAAAGCGAATGACAGAATGTTGACAGAATTGTCATCAACTTAGGAATTAACCATATGCCGAAAATTCTCTGTACAAAGGAAAAAGAATAGAAGCTTAGAAGTCGGTTTTTTCTTACGGATTTTCTGAGTGTTTAGGAAAGAATGTGAGATGCTTTTTTAGTTATCTGCTGATGTACTTTGTAAACAAGATGCCACAAGTGTCACGTTGTAATGCGGGATGAGTAATCACTGGTTAAGTAAGAGAAATAAGAATGGCCTTTACGAAAGGAGAAAAAAAGTGAAATCGCTCGAAGCTTGTAAAAATAAAATGACTATAATAGGAAAATAACTGAGCAAGCATTTAACGAACACTTTGAATAAAAAGAGTTACCTTACTTTTTATACAAAAAAGCTTATTGTTTTTATTATCTATCTTTTTGTATTATTCATTATACATATTTGTTTTTAAGAACAACTATTTATAATATTCATTTATTTTTTTTGAGGAAAAGAAGAAGAAAAATGAGGATTATAATGATCGAAAAAGGCGTGTAGATAATAAGAAGATATGTGTACCTATATGAAAGTGTGGTGAAAAGAACTGATCGATAAACTATAAAAATGAAAACAGTATCAATTTAAAAAAAAACAAAGAGTCTTTCTATTTTAATAAAATAGTTACCCAATATATCTGTCGATTTTGTCATTAAGTAAGTTATAAAAACAAGTTAAAACATCATCTATTTTTTAATTGAATACTTTCGCATCCAAATAGACTATAAAGTTCCAGAGGACATATCCATATAATATATATACATCAAGGAATCTTTTAAAAGATAAAGACAGTTTCGCTGCTTTGGTGGAGTGGTTAACACGATGCCCTGCTAAGGCATTGCCCTCTGGGCGCGTAGGTTCGAATCCTGCAGGCAGCGTAGAATGTTTTCTTTTGATTCGGTGAAAATTTATAAAATTTCAGACCCATTTTTTTTTTTTTTTTTTCATTTACATTGTTGTCGCCGTATTCTTGAGCTGGTAATCCAATGGCCAGGAAAAGACGAGACAGAGATAGTGAACAATAGAATAACAATAAAAATAAGTGGATAAGATGATCTTTTATTCTTCGTGATCTCATGGATATTTATATCTTTTTTCTACTTCTAAATTATGTAATCTTTTCGGTACGATGATAAAAATGGGAACTCGGTTAAAAAGGACAAGAGGTAAACTGCGGTAGATGAGGACTTCTTGGAGATTTGATCTTTTTGGACAAACACCGAGAGAAGCAAAGACTTGCCTTCTTCGGTACTTAAGCGTGATTGGCCGTTGGTCTGCATTACGACAACATCATGACTTTAGCGTATAACTATAGTATACACACTCTATATTATCCATGGAGTACTTTACTTTTGATGGCGTAAGGTTTTGCATAAGATTTAATGGAGTTATTTATAATTACTTGATGTTCCAATTTTTTACTTTTTTTTTTTTTTTTTTTTTTTTTTTTTTTTTATTTTTTTTTTTTTT
>JNDP01001298.1:0-113316 GCA_000696975.1 Apophysomyces trapeziformis B9324
CAGCTGAGGAAGAAGCCGAGCATTCCAGGCAAAAGAAGCGCGGCAGGGCTTCGAAGGATGAAGAGACAAGGAACAAAAATGTCCCATCTAGGCCATGTCCAGCCTGTGGTTCGACTGAGCATGCTTCTGCAAGAAGCAGGTCTTGCACGGGTCATGCAAAAACTATAAATGAAAAAGTCAATGAAGAACTTGGAAAAGTTCACGAAAGATACACAAGAAAGCTACCGCTTGATTCTGTCATCCGTCCGGAGCACCGCGAGGAATTCAAAAGGAAACTTACGAATCTGTGCGGCTTTTTGCGTGAAGTAGTCTTCCGAGCTCAAATCTTAGTGAATGGTTACATTATCTCCAACGCCAGTCAGAAAATAAGTGCGTATGTGTACACACAGTCTTTCTGGTATTCCGTATGTCAATTAGTCCTCGATAAGAAGGTCTCGAACAAAAACTCCAACATGCCATTCGATCTACTAGGTTATTAGGCACAATTTCGTGCGACATATCCTTCTGTAATCTTCTCTTCACAGGGCGTTTCTGGCTACAGTGATGCCTTATCGGCGGCCTGCAAGACTTTGGCAACCTGTTATACCAATAACATCGTCGAAACTTTTGAGAACCGAGTGGTGCAGTATTCAATCCGCAAGTTGAAAGCAGCAGTACCGGTAAATATGTTTGTAATCAATACAAACATAACCAACTTCGTTCTTACTTTTTCTAGGAACTTCCAAATGGTCGTATAAAAGACCTCGCTAGGGAGTATATCTACGAACGGGTCTGTGGCGGAGATCCCCTATGGCCTGATGCAGTTCCCTTGGTCTCTACGCATATAACCAGCGCAGTTAATTCTCTCTGTGAGGAGCTATCCAGTGTCATCCCCGTCCCTGCAACGGCAGAGGCCATGTCCCCTTCCCCAGGGAGGTTTGTGCCGGCGCTATGTTATATCTTGAGTATCTATGACGAAGAATATAAAAAACGGCAAATGTTATGATGACGAGGAACTCCTACGGTGATTCAGCCTATCACCCATGCCGTTTACAAAGTGGCGATTGCAACAATCAATGCAAAAGCCTTATCATGCTTAACAGAATCCACTTCTGAAGGGGGTTTTGAGCAAAACACTGCCTTATTTCATACCGTCTTTGACTTTACCAAATTAGGATACAGAAGGTAAGATAGAGAAAAGTCATTGATAAAAAGAATTCTAACTGCAGGATGCTTAGCGTTGAAGAATTGAAAAGCTCCTCGGTTGATCGTGGCGTTATCTTCACTAATCAAATTCTCTCTGACGGGTTCGCAGTTGACTTTCAGTTTGCCAGAAAATCGGCAAAGAAAGAGCTACAGTGCATGCAGAGCTCACTGTCACCGATTTTACAGAAGAGGAGATTACTGATTATTTCCAACCGTGTGCAGTGGACCCCGGCCGATCGCAAGTGTTCACGGCCGCATATGGGTGCGGCAACAGTCCACATGAAATTCGCAGATGCAGTACAAAGGAGTACTATACGTATACTGGATCCCCCTTGCGCCAAAAAATAATTCAGGCGGAAAAGAAAGAAGCAGGTATTGAGGCCATTGAGACGGATTTAGAGACTGGCAAAACACAGAGTCTCGAGGTGTATGATACCTATGTCCGTTGCACCTTTCAACATATGAATGCGCTATTTGAGTTCTATGGGCCGACGAAAGCAGAGGGACGATTTCGGAATTACCAGGGCCGTCAGCGCGCTCCAGAGGAAATGGTCAACATCTTGACCAATGGAGGAAAAAAGTACAACAGAAATCGCCGTAAACACACAAAATGGAATCGCAAGCTACGTCGCGAAAATAGAAAAAAACGAAAGAAGAAAAGACAAGCAAACCGGGATGCAATTGAGTATGTAAATCAAGTATGAACTTGTTACTGAATAACTCATTAGAAGAGCGTGTCCACCAGAGTCTGCGGTGAGAGAGACTTTATGCAAAAACAAAGCTTTTCGAAAATGGAAGCGAGCAAGCTATCAAGAGTCGGAAAAGATGCCATTCATCGTATTCGGCGATGGGATGTTTGGCAAAGATAGCGTGAAACTGAAGGGTCACCGGAGTGGGGTAGTTGGAAAGTTATGGAAGCACATCAAGCGAAGAGAACAAAGAGGAGAGCTGCTGGCTGTCAAAATGGATGAGTACCTTACATCGCAGGTATGGTACATAGATGGAACAAACGAATCATCGATTAATATGAAACGTTTATATGTCTGCAACAATTATAACAAGAAAGATATGAAGATTACGACTGCAGACGGTATCTCTCGCCATGGCATACTAGTTTGTAAACACTGTGGAGTGTTATGGCAGAGAGATATTAATGCTTGCAAAAACATTTTCTCGATCACGCTGTTTATCTGGGTTGGGGAAGGACGACCACAACGGTTCTCTCGACTCCCGGCCCCTAACAACATCCCCGAATCGAACGCGGATCTTTCCCTCGGGGAAGTTTAGATTTCTACGGTAAGTGTAGTAGGCAATGTTTCTAGTCAGGATTTCATTAATGTTTATCTTTCCTAGATGATGCCATCGGTAAGCCTTCTATCGCGTTTTAACAATAAAATACTCACCAACAATTACTGGTAAATTCTTTATAACTTTTATTCGAAATCTTCAAACAATTTTGGACGAAACCTTCAAATACTTTTGAATAAACCAGTAGTAAGATGTTATTACCAGAAGCAGGTCTCCTGCTCGCTCTACCGTGCTCGCAGTTTAAAACCATAAGAGCACTTCTCGCGGACATTGAAAGCCGTTCAATTTTTGGGTGGCTTGCTTTCTGTGACGTTTACAAAATTTTTATTTTATTGGGCATTGGGGGCAAACAGTGAGATCCCCCTCTTTTTTCATCTGGACTTTGTGCTCTAGAAACTTTCACCATGTAAGTTGGGAACTCCCCTAGACGACCCATTACCGTTTTTTCCTTGTCACACGCGATTGAAGAAGATATCTGGACAAGTTTATATTTGTTCATACGCGTGAAAAAGATGTCAGGGAGAAATGGATGGAGCACGATCGACCAATGACTATTGAAAAAAAAGAACTTGAAAAAGTAACTGACATGGCATCGTTTGCGTTTAGGGTCAACCTGAGCATCCAAAAACGTCTGGCCGCCTCCGTCCTCAAGTGTGGTGAGCGCAAGATCTGGCTCGACCCCAATGAGGTCAACGAGATCTCCAACGCCAACTCCCGTAAGTTTTTACAAAGATGATACCATAGTGTGGCTTATCCATTTTCCTTTTTTCTAAAGGTGCTAACGTCCGCAAGCTCGTTAAGGACGGTTTGATCATCCGCAAGCCCGAGATCAGCCACTCCCGTTTCCGTGTCCGTGAGCGCAACGCTGCCAAGCGTCTTGGTCGCCACATGGGTCATGGTAAGAGAAAGGGTACTGCCGACGCCCGTATGTCCCGCCAGGTCCTCTGGATGCGTCGCATGCGTGTTCTCCGTCGCCTTCTCCGTAAGTACAGAGAGGCTGGCAAGATCGACAAGCACTTGTACCACACCCTCTACTTGAAGTCCAAGGGTAACGGTTTCAAGAACAAGCGTGTCTTGATGGAATACATCCACAAGGCCAAGGCTGAGAAGCTCAGACTCAAGACTCTTAACGAGCAAGCTGATGCCCTCCGTGCCAAGAACAAGGCCATGCGTGAGCGTCGCAAGCAGCGTGCTGAGGAGAAGAAGGCTTCCGAGCAGTAAATCAAAAAAAAAAGAAGATCAAACAGTATCCAGCAAACTTTAGTTGATTCTATGGTTTGGACGCTAAGCGAAAAAGTTAATTTTGTTGCTGACAATAAAACAACTGCGATCGACCCTCTTCATAATCGCGGAAAAGAGATATAAAAGAAGGAAAGGATGATAATAATGAGCTTCTTTTTATATGTACAAATGTTCCTGGTTTTTTTTGTCTGTTATTTTGACCAAGTGTCATTGAACATGTGGAACTGAGTGGAGTGAGTTGGATTCTGATGCAATTATGCCGATCATTTTCCCAAATGCGTAACTGCTGTGGGTAAACAGGTCAAGGCATTTGGGGTCCCCCTCGGGAAGTAGAAGTAAGAAAAGTAGGGGGGCCAAAGAGGACAAGGAGAATTACAACTTTTGTATACTTTAGGATAAACAGTAAAGTGCTGAACTGAAGACATAGAGTTCCTACTCGGAAACAAAAGCTTGATTCGATTTAAAATACAACTATTCTTCGGCTTTGCTTGGTAATAGATTTTTTATATATTTTTTGATGTAGGGGAGCGATCAAAGTAATACAACGAGAAAGAGAGAGAGGGCAGCGTGAATAGAAAACAGGGCTAAGCCATTTCGGGGTACGAGTGGCGCAAGATGGCTTAGGGTACATATCCGACGTGTGTAGGTGATAGTAACGGTAAGAAAGGCAGAAAGAGGAATACATGCAATCGGAACACCAAAGGCTATTCAACAGTATAATAAGCTTATTTATGCTGATCAAAGTTTAGGATTGTTAAGTTGTATTCTTTGGATAGCGGTAGGACAAGGAAGGGGTGAGAGATAGTGGGTAATGGGTTTCGGAGTGCTCAGCTCGGTAGGTTCCCCAATTTGGAGTCAGCTTACCTTTTTGTGCTTGGGTTCTATTCTCTTCTTCCCCTCCCCTCTCTCTCCGTGGCTGGTAAAACTCTCTTTCTCTCTTTTTTTCTTTCCCTTTCTCTTCTCTTTCTCTTTTAAACCACACCCTCACCTCAGCCAGGTGCTGCTGTTGACAGAAGTGGTTAAAACGAGATTATGACTATTCGTCAAGACCCTCCTCCACCATGCCCTCCTCAGCATGGTCATGACTTGAGCTACACTGCCTCCGAACGTCATGCCTACGTCGATTCTGCTCTCTCTTCACAACTTCACAGAAATACCTCTCAAAAATGGATAAACGGCTCTTATTCTCCGCTAAATATCAGTCGACGGTTATCGCCATCCTCAACACGAACACAACCAAACCGATGGGAAAAAATCCTTCTTAGAAGCCCCTCAACCGCAGCTTCTTCTTCTCCACACCATCGTCAAACAGAACGAAATCCTCACCCCATTATCGACACATCACACTCAACTCAACATACGATAAATATATCATCTTCTTACGACTCCCCTGGAATACAACATCTTTCAGGTAAAATCAGATAAAAAATAGTCAGAAAATGAGATTAAAAAAGAAGTGAAACAACCTCATCCAAAATGCCGACCCTCTTTTGATAGAACGCCAAGACAAACCCTTAGTGGATGAAATTCTGGCCCAACGATCACGTAGTTTTGCTTACGGTAGCCACCCTTCTTCCAACACACGTATGACACAAAACGCAACAACCAAATCATCATCACGGCCCTCCTCTTCTTCCTCTACCATCCTTTCTATTTATCCAGCACTTTTATCTCGAGTAGCTGCTGAATTAAAACAACGCATCGTTTTAGGCGACCGTGTAAAAAACGGCATCGAGTACAAAAATGCATTTGATGGTCAGGAGGCAGTGGTAAGGTTCTCATTCTCTTATTTTTTTTCTTTGCGTGCATGTAAAGAAAATGGAAAGGGGAAAAACGAAGCAAAAACAAGTTATTGAATGTGCAACGTTGCAGGATAAGATTACCCAAATTGCTCGCACTACCGATCGACTTCAGGCACTCCGCCTTGGGAGAGCGCTGGGTGTACAAAGACTTTTTCACGACGTCAATTACGAAAGTCGGTTGATCGATTCGTGTACCGAAATTTATCAATTCGATGATCGCGCGATGCACTGTGTGAACGAAAGCCCCATGATGTCGCCTGGCACAATGACAACCAGTAGCAGTAGTGTTAGCGACTTTTTCATGGAAAATGCTTCTGTAACCACATCCCACCATGACAGTGATACATCTGACGATAGTTTGCCTAACGGCGTATTCACAGAATTGACTCACTGTTACTCACCTGCTTGCCATGGTAAAAAGCCTTGTTATAGTTACACATGCCCTAAACGGTTGCGCCAGGTGAGTTCCCGAGCCATTTTTGTTCAATACTTTGCTGCAAAGGGCAGATGTTCATCTTTATTGGATTTTCTAATTAGCCAAAACGAGTCGAATTTGCGGGGAGTGAACTGGCCAGATCTAGCAGCAGTGCAAATCTTCGACAGCAAACACACGAACTATGGGCGGACGTGACACCCAAAGATGTGTTAGCCTCTGTTTCACATCAAGAACGAAAAAGGCAGGAGACGATCTTCGAATTGATTTATACTGAAGACGACTTCGTCAAAGATTTGGAGTATTTAAACACGGTAAGCGAAAGGAGAGAAAGTTGTTGTGTCCTAAACTAATTTATACAATGATGTACTGCGGAAAGATGTGGATCGAACCTTTACGGAATTCAGAAGTTATTCCAGTTGCACGACGGGAAACGTTTATTCAAAAGGTGTTTTGCAATGTCATGTCCATCCATGCCATCAACTCTCAACTTGTTGCAGCATTAAAAGCTCGTCAAAAGGAAAACCCTATTGTTTCACAAATTGGAGATATCATGTTGGAATTCGTTCAGCGTTTCGAGCCCTACATTCAGTATGGCGCCAGGCAACATGAAGCGAAATACGAACTTGAATATGAAAAGTACGTTAATAAGGACTTTGACGCGTTTGCAGAAGTAAGTTTCCTTTCCGTGTGTTTTCATTTTCCCTTCCATTTCCGATCGCTCGGCTGATGTCAAATATAGTCGACGGAGAGACATCCTAGTTCACTCAAGCTGGAATTGAACGGTTATTTGACGAAACCAACAACCCGTCTAGGACGATATTCTCTACTTCTAAACGAGATATTGAAACATACCCCAGAAGACCATGCTGATCATGTCAAAATTCCGGAAGCAGTCGATGTCATCAAGCGATTCTTGGAACGAGTTAATGCTGAGGCTGGTAAAGCGAAAAACCGTTTTGATCTGGAGCGAATTCATCGTCACTTGTCTTTCAAGCACAAAACAGATGAGATGGTATGAAGGCAAAAGAGGATTAATTGCAGCTGGCAAATGGTTAACCGGTCCTTTTAGGATCTGCATTTGTTAGACGAAGCTCGATATATCTACAAGCAAGGCACACTTCGAAAGAGCCCTAATTTAGACTCCACAGAATACCAAGTGATCTTATTCGATCATTACCTCGTGGTGGCAAAAGTAAAGATGATTAATGCCATAGAACATTATATTATCCAGAAACGTGTACGGTTTGCCTTGAAATCCAGCTGAATCCATGCTGACTTATCTTCTTGTGCTTAGCCAATACCTATCGAACTGTTGTCGGTCACCATTCCAGATATGACTCGTGTTCGTCGGTCAAGTTCAATCCTTCCCAATAAGCTGAATGGTCAAAGTGGTAACGGGAGCGCAAATGGGCACGCGAAGCGTTCTACAGACACATCCATGCATTCACTGATGAACGGTGGTTCTGTCATTTTGTCCTCCAAAACGGGGTATCCCATCTCTTTTCAGCACCTGGGAAGAAAAGGGTCTGGCAATGTAACACTGTATGCTCCATCCATTGCTACTCGTAAACCATGGTTTGATAAGATACACAAGCTGCAAGTGGAGAGAGATAAACGACAACCTATCTTTGATCTCTGTCCGGCTGTCCGAGAGCGGGAATTCTATGTTGATACGAAAATCAACCATATGATCACCTTTAGTAAGTGTATATTCTCGATAATGGGCATACCAGGGAATATTCATTTGTCCACGACGATTGATTAGATGGTGGACAGCAGTATCTGTTAGCAACCGATAACGGTGTGTATGTTGGCCATACCACAGGTACCCGAACGCCCCATAAGGTTCTTTCGCTTGATCGGGTGACTCAGGTGCAAGTTTTGGAAGCGGCGGAACTGCTGCTCGTATTAGCTGATAAGGTTTTGTGGGAATACGGTCTGGATGTGGTGAATAGCAAGCCCGAAGACCAGGTTCCTGGTCGAAAAGTGCAGAGCCATGTTCCCTTTTTCCATGTGGGTCAATGTTTGCATCGCACGCTTGTTTGTGTCCCACGTGTCTCGACATTGCAATCCACGATCACGGCATTTGAACCTGCGAAACCGATGGAATTCAACCGGAAACAAGGTCTTTTGGAAAGACTTGTACGAGCTCCATCTCCTTCGGATCTGCATTTGAAACGTTTCAAGGATTGCTACATACCTAGTGAAGCCTGGGCTGTTGAACTCTCTTCGAGAAATATGTTAATCACTGGTCCACGTGGTATTATTGTTGTGGACATGCGAACGGATAAACCTCAAGGTAAGAGACTCATATCTCCTCATTGGCCGATATCCTAACGATTTCTTTGCCTTTTTTTCATTAATTCCGTATAGATATGTTGAATCCTGATGATAAGCAGCTCAAATTTGTGACTGACCGGGAAAAGGAAGAGGCTGGACTTCATCTTCGTCCTTCAATAAAACGCATTGCACTATTTAGCGTGCCTTCGCGAGATTGCTACTTTGTCTGCTATGATGGTAAGGTTCATGAATGGAGACGTGGAATCGGGGGATCTCATGAATGGGGCTATTTTTAGAATATGGATTCTATATCAATGGCAAGGGAAATCGGGTCTATCCCAACTTTTTGATTGAGTGGGAAGGACATCCTGAGCACTTTGCTTTTGTTTACCCCTACGTTATTGCATTTGATCATTCTTTTATCGAGATCCGCCATGTGGAGACGGTAAGAATAAGAAAATGGTTATAGCTTGGGAAAGATGAAGCTCATTTGTGCAAAAATTTATCTTAGGGCCAACTCGAGCAGGTTATTCGAGGGCATAATATTCGTTGTCTCAACAATGGCCACAAGGCAGAAGTTCCTCTCATTTTTGGTGTGATGTGTGATCCACGAAAAGATACTTACCATTTCATTTTTAACCTGAAACTACATTCAACCTCTTAGTCGTCCACCTATCCCCCCCCTCCCTTCGTTTATACTATCTATAATCTATCATATCTCTATGTTTTTTCTTTTTATTTTTTATTGCTTCTCCTTGTGTTTTCTGTACAGTATCATTTTTTTCTTTTTCTTTGTCCTCCTTCATGTGTATTATTTAATGCCTGTTACATCTTAAAAAAAAAAGAAATTACTTTCATTAGCCTGTTCTGGTTATCGCACTCTTTGAGTATCCTTCTCTCCTTTTAGGATGGTTCCAAGTTACGGCCCGATTTATTCACGCTAGAGTAATACCCAATACGGCGTCACAATATCCCTATATACCAAGAGATGTAAGCACAGGACAAGATCCTGTATTTGTTAGGTGAATTCAGTTGGTCTGGCACCGTTGCTTTCTCTTATGTGCAGAATATGCACAAGACGTTCCTGGCCTCGTTGGTATCCCTATTCCAAATTATATGGCATGTTCCCCAATGTCGTACAGCATGGAGAGGACGTCCTAGGCGGTCCAGAGGATTTTTTTTTTTTTGGCAGCGTTTAAAGCGTTCATACCGGATTGTGTCCATTGGCGGGCTTGGGGTCATGTCAAAATGGATTAAAGCATATAGGGATTGTTCGCGGTTCATTAATGAATATCATGATCTCATAATGAGATAGTTTTCGACGAAATGTCTTGACTGGTACTGATCTATGTCCTATACATATATATATATATATATATAATATGACCAAAGCTTCCATCACCATATGCTACAACGATGTCTTCTTTCCTAGCTACATCTTCTTTGATTCTGGAAAATAGCACATGTAAAGCACTCTGCGACCAGTGCTAGGTATTAGACCGTAAAGTTCGTTAGCGTGAAATTGGAAAAGACAGTTCATATAAAGTAAAGAATGAGCGTAGACTTGCTGCGAACACATCTTCCCAGACGTTTTTTTGGTGTGGTCATTTCTGCTTGGATTTGTTGATATCAGAGTAAAGAAAATCGCGCATACAGAGACGTGCGGTCCTGTCATGCAACGTGAGGGAGCTCATGGCATTCCTTGTTCGAGACAAAAAGTTCTGTCTTTCTGGGCCATGCTAGACAAACCTCGGGTTGTTTAACCTTTGTGCTATTTGCCAATATAGCCTTGTGATCCTACTCATCTTAGAGAAATACTGTTCATATGTATTATATATATGTTGCTTAAAATAGTCTATGCTCATTTATTGAGTGCTCGTGCATTCAATGCACTGCAAAGATCATGCAAAGTTTCTAAGTAGGGCACGTCTAATCCTTTTGCTTTTGCACGGCGTAAAGGTGTTCCAAGGATCACTTCTACTTCCATTGGTTGACCACGTTCATAGTCCAATTGCCTGAGAAAGACGGGTTAGAAAATATTGGATGGCTACATTTTCTATTTTTGATTTCTTACATGGAAGGCTTGTAATTCAATGCTGTCTGTTCCGTCTTTGCCACCATCAATTCATATTGCTCTTTTTCATCGAAGGAGTAACCCATGGCATTGGCGGTGCGGATCACGTCCAGCATGACATTCTTCACCGTTGACATGGCGTCCTTATTAGCCAAGACCTGGCTTGTATTAAGCCCTGTCACCGTGCACACGGGGGAAAAGCAGGCGTTCCTGAACGTTAAAATAGCGGAGTATATGTTAATAGCCGGAACAAGAACGAGAGACAAGAACTATTCGTCTTTTTTCTTACCAAAACAATTTTTGCCAGCGCACTTGTTCCACGTCCTCCACTCGTTGGACAGTAACCCCGCCTTTCTCCAGTAGCTCGATGAATTTCTCACGCTGCTGCTCCGAATCGACAGGCGCAGCTTTGTATTCGCCAATGATCAAGGTCTCACCGCCTAACATGGCAATCTGTCCTGGCGCGGTCTGGGAAGTTCCAATATAAGCAACAATGGAAACAATAGGGTTGGAAGGAAATCGTGTGGTGATAGGTTCTTCGATGCCTAAATGTCATTTTTTTTGTTACACACACAGCTAACGACTGGAAAATAAAGGGAAACAGAAGTGCTATAGGACGTTACTCTACCTAAGCCATTTTGGATCAAGACAACGGTTGTGTTTTCCTTGACTGCAGGCGCAATAACATCGGCCACGTTCGTCAACTCAGGCAAGGCTTTGGTGGTGACGACGACGTAGTCATAAGGTTCCTCATTAGAGGTTTCTTCGACAGACCTAACTACGTTGTGAGGAATGAAGACCTCTTGGCCAAATTTCTTGGAATCAATGGCAAAGCCCTTCTCACGGACGGCATCGTAATTCGAGCGACAGACGGTAGTGACATGACATGACTTGGATAGCCGCCAGGAATAAATAGCACCAACGGCTCCAGTGCCGACTAAAAAAGGAAAATGTTATGCTTGGAGAAACCCGGATATTTTTACGGATCTTATCGGTTTTAAGGGACGCTAGGTGTTCAAGCTTTGTATTATTTTTTCTTACCTGTCAATACGCGAACGGGGCGTCCGGTCATAGTAGATTTGAAACGATAAGCAAAGGTATAAGATGGTTGGATCCCACGGAATTTAAGCTGAGTAAGTCTGAGATGAGTCACACTCGGTAAGGTATGGGGCAATCGAATCAGACGTGGGGAAAGCATACAAGCAGGAAAAGAAAACAACGAAAAGCGGTCCGAAACGGGGAGTTTGCTCTATTAAGAAAACTCACTGAAGCAACAAGTAAAACAAAGAAAAGAGGAAGGCCGAACAGAGAGAGATTGATAGTGTCAAAGTTCTGATAAGAGGAAACGGTGGGAATATGTAGGATGGATGAATTCTCGGGCCCTTTTATAGTTTGCAGCCCTTATCGAGATTCATTTCCGAACTCCGGATTTGACGAGTTGGAACCGTCAAAAGTTTCTATACCAATCCATGAAGTAGCACATCCAGCACCAAGAAGGACAACACGTCCTTGTGGCAAGGTAACCGGACTAGGCTCAGTAGAATCTTGATCCGTGCCACAATTACCGTGTTCGTTCCATCCCCATGCCAACACAGTATTATCCTGTTGAGCCAATGTGTGCTCTGATCCACAAATAAATGCTGATACGTTCTCAAGTTCATGGAGTTGATGGTGATCGTTACGCCCCCAGCCGATCAGTTTGTTGTCCGATGTCAGTATGGCATTGTGATGCCAGCCAGC
Source organism: Apophysomyces trapeziformis B9324 (assembly GCA_000696975.1). Classification (NCBI taxonomy): domain Eukaryota; kingdom Fungi; phylum Mucoromycota; class Mucoromycetes; order Mucorales; family Mucoraceae; genus Apophysomyces; species Apophysomyces trapeziformis. The sequence goes on from JNDP01001298.1 coordinate 12,068, forward strand.
AGATAGCTGTGTGGCAGGCACCTTAGGATCGTCTAACTGACCATGCTTGTTCGATCCAAATACAAGCACAGTGCCGTCTGTCCTCCGAAGTACCGTATGAAGATGACCACAGGCTACCTCACTACATATGCCAGCCTCTTCTAGTTGCTGGACGGTCACCTTGACCTGTTTTCCAATACGTTGTCCCAGCTGGCCGTGTCTTGCCCATCCCCATCCGAACACATGGCCCTTGTGATCCAACGCCACACAATGTCGCCACCCACACGCCACGGCTACGATGTCCTGCAGACCCTGGATTTCCACTAGCCCCGTGTCTGCAAGCACTTCTGGCCCAAGTTCACCAAAACGCGCCGAACCAAACCCGTAGACTTGACCAGATTGACTGACCAGCAGCGTGAATGCCCAACCACAGGCTACATCACGCCAAGTATGGTTCTGAAGTAGGACTGGTTCATGGAATGTTGTCCACGGTTCACCATGAGACCGCTCCATGGTCTTTTGTTTCGCTTCTCCCCATTGTCCTGATCCCGCAAGAAATACACGACCCCTCTTGGTCAGTACCGCAGAATGATTACCTCCACCGACCACTTTGACAATGCGTTCATTGGCAGGAATGCCTATACATAAAGTCGGTTTGGACATGTCTTCTTCATGGCCCACGCCAAGCTGGCCACTTCCGTTAGAACCAAAACCATATAAAAACATGATTTATATTTTTTCTGGGAATAAGGCAATGAAAAACAGCCGAGGTAAATTTTACGTTCGTTTCTTCCTTTCCTCTTTTTGCTCTCAGTAAAAAAGCAGAGTGTAGATCTCATACATCGTCTACTCGCACATCGAAGACAGCGTCTTTGTCTTGACCATATATATAATCGTCTTACCTGCGTAGTGTTGGGTATCTACAAGGCATTTAATACTTTGCTATCAATGACTGCGATATCCGCTTTCATTTATTCAAGCTATCTACGTGAAAAAAAAGCAAAAAAATGCCCCTTTATTCATGGTGTCATTCATCCTTATATATTCGAAAGTTCTTCGCCAGGCGTGGGCATCACTCAGCGAATCCGCAGCATCGCTGATTCCGCTAACTAAGAAAAAACTAAAAGTATTGTTCTCATTTATTAACCGTGAATCCTATTTTCCATTACTAAATGCAACCTTTTCGCCTAATGGAGACCGAACTGGTGTAAGTAAGCTATGATCTTGTACCGTAATCCACTTTTCAGTAACGCAAACTCATTGTTCACCAAAACTAGCCACTTTGATAGGTGCAGAATTACCTAAACAGCGTGAGAAAGCATTTAGTAAACAATACAATATGAATGGCAGTACTGAACAAGAAAACGATCGTGAGTTAAGCCAACTGCATGCGATTACTGACCAAACCTCTTAAGCATATCTCAAGGCCGCAGCAAGTCCGACGTCAAAAGATCGTACTGCGATTTCCAAATGAAGCAAAAGATTTCCTGACCCGTTCGAGGTGATGCCGAGACAAATGATGTCGTCTTCTCTTCCTCTTATTCCATGTTTTTCGAAACGACCTATGTTCCTTCTCCGCAACTCTCTGCCGCCGCTTCTGGTATGAACACTTTCCCTCAAAATAACAAAGACCGGGTCTGCATTCCAGCCATTAACCGTTTTGCATTCTTTCCTAGACGATGATCCGAACATTCCCCCATTATCGCCGACTCCTCGTACAGAATCTACTGTAGACGAAAACTTATCGGAAGTACCCATTGACCATGTCATATTCATTATCCATGTATGTCATTCTATATTCTTGTTTTACTCTTATCCACTGAATCTTAACGCTTTTTGTTAGGGCATTGGACAGGTAATAAAGCAAAAAAAGCGAAAAACTATGACCCGCATTGTCGGATGTCGGACAATCATGATAAAACTCAACTTTCATGTGATTTTTTTTCTAGCAAACAGAGCAATATGGCCATTTCTATGAAAATAGCAAGTATTGAAAGAAACGAGGGATGAATGAAAAAGGGGTGATTAACCGCTTTACTTCGTAGTTGAAAACCTCCAAGAGGCGACGAGACAGGTGTTACAAGCCAGGGTTCCGGACCATAATGTCCGCATCGAACTGATACCCATCGAATGGCATAGACATATCCATGACCAAGTTGATCCCATCATGAACCGTATCACACTTAAATCGATACCTACCATCCGTTTGATAGAAAATGATTACCTCGCGGATGTACTATATTACTTTTCTAAAGACCGCGGCCAGAAGATAATTGATAATGTCGCACAGCTGCTAAACACATCTTATCATAATTTCCTCGAAAAACATCCAGACTTTAATGGCGAAGTAGTCATGCTAGGCTATTCGTAAGTATACTCTTTTACCTAAGGAATTCCTACTCATGACCATCAACCTATTGCAAAAACCGATAGTCTTGGTGGTGTGATTATATACGACATCCTGTCGCATCAAAGACAGCCTACCGAAGAAGAATTGTCTGCTTATCAGAAACTTGATTTTCAGGTTCCCCATCTCGATTTTAAGCCAACCTATTTTTTCACGCTAGGTTCTCCACTTGGGGCTGTTCTTACATTCCGGAATCAGTCTCCCATTCAATATCACCCGGATCACGATATCATCTTTGAAAATTTGTTTCATCCCTTTGACCCTCTGGTAAGGAACGTATTTCTTTTTTATTTTGGCAACTCACTGGAGCGTCAAACGGTTCGATCTCTGTATAGGCTTATCGTTTCGAACCTCTCATTAATGAATATTATACCGATCAACCGGCTGTCTTGATCGATCGTTCTATTCCCCTTGGCCCATCGTTCTCATTTCCATCCATGCCCTCCTTCCCTGGTCTCAATCTGTTTTCATTCTTTTCCTGGAAAATGGCACCACAACAATCATCCGCGGAAGAGCCATTACAGGACGCGACAGCCGCTGCCGCAGCGGCTGTTGGCGAGGAAGCAAATGCAGCTCGTCAAGAAAATGAGGATCTACGGGAAAGAAACATGGATAGTATTTCGATGGCCGATAAAAACAATAGCCTGATGTCTTCAGTGAATACATTTTTGCAGTATTTCACGAGAGGAAGAGGGTCCCGCGACGATGATAAGCAAGATGAACAAGGGCAGGGGCCACAGCGAGAAATTGGAATTATCACATGGGATCCATTACGAGAACAGACGCGAGGACAATTGTTGGCTTTTAGAGATGAAATGGAGAAAAAGGATTTATCCAAAAACGCAGCTCACAGCAATAACGAAGAGCGTCCTCAGTTACGGCCGAGAGCCAAGACAGACAATACCGTAGACATAGAGGCAGACGATGAACACATGTTCTCGCTACCACCGGGATCTCTTTTCGAAGGGTCCTTGGATGATACCCACCTTGTACGACCCTCTACACCTCAGAAGAAAATGAGCAGACATCATCACCTTGTGGAAGTTCTCGGTATCGACGGCGTACGGATGGATTCGATCGAACGAGCCCAGCTAAATTTCGGCCATGGAAGACAGGACGCAAAACGAAAATTGACAACATCCAACAGCAACAACGATTCTAGTACGATTGCAAAGGAGACTGCTTTGAGGGAAGAGAAGAGGGAGGCTGAGGACAAAGCATCCGTGGCGGAAACCCGGTCGAGCAAGGAGAGAAACGACAATAAGGGCAATCTTGGCGCGCAATTGAACGAGGAGTTGAGTGAACCTGGTCCCGGAATTACTGAACCAGGAGAAACAAAGGCAGATGTGGCTCAAGACATTAGTCTGCCGAAAGGATCGAGTAAATCAGAGAGGGAAGAAGACGCGGGTGAGACGGGGACTTCACAAGAGGAGGCCAAAACCGAAGAAGACGAAGAGAAAGAGAGACAGCGTGAATTAAACAAATTACCAGGAGGTCGTCGTATTGATTATGTGCTACAACCCGAAAGTTTTATGAGCATGATTGCGAATGAATACCTGGTTGGCTTGAGGGCACATTTCTCCTATTGGACCAACAAAGATCTCTTATGGCATATAGTCCGGCGTCTTGAAAATTTAGATTGTGAATCCGAGAATCAACCGGAAAATACCAGTAAGCCCACAGAAGAGGTGCCTACCGCGAGCGATGATATCGCTGAAGAAGATGACGAGATAACTGTCACTAGAAAAGAAAAGCAAGTTAAAACAGCATCATCAATGGCAACAACAAAACAATGATAACAGCAAAAAGAGCGATGCTAATACCGGTTTTTTTTTACTTGGCTGTTTAATCAACTAGATCTTTACGCTTACGCTTAATAAAATCTTGTGTTGAATGTAAAAAAGAGTCCAGGTTACATGGACTCGATCTCCTCGGCATATCCGAATGTTTTGAGATGTTTTGCTGCATGAATAAAGTGTTTCTTAGTGTAATAGCGCTGCTCGCAGGACACCAAGAAAGGAGTGAATGAGTTACGAATGACGCAAGAATTGATCTTTTGGGATATTGAAATGAGAAGTAAATATGGTTTGAAAGTATCATCGTACCCCATCGTTAACCAATGCATACTCTATCGATAGCTGATGCAGAAATCATCTTCATCCAGCATAATTCTGTTCTTACGCATTAACGCAAAATAACTTTGTCAAAAGCCCGTGCGCCAGACCATGGAAATAGCACTTAACGTATTCCTTTTTAATTTATTTTTTCCTTTTACTTGAATCATACTGTTAATTTATTGGTTTGCACATGAAGAATGAATGGTAAGAAGGGCATGTGCGTAGGGTGCATTAGAACAGGTTGATCCATCCACCGAAAAATCAACCGAATTATCGTAGGGAGTCAAGCTATTCTGTTGCTGCTGCTGTTGTTGCATTGCGTTGACAAGATAGGGAGATTCGAGAGCAAACGTTAGTTTGGATGTGCCCGTGAAGCAAGGTACATCATACGACATTGGCAGCGAAATAGAAGATGATAAAGTAGTGGAACAGGAAGAAGAAGAAGAGGAAGAAGAAGAGCAGGAAGAGCTGACCATATCATGCAGTCCAGCTGGTGTAGGATAATCAAGGTAGGCTGCAGGAAAAAATTCCCTGTAGGAATCAAAGGAGGACCAGCCTGCTTGGTCTTGGTGATAAGGATAATAGCCACTTTTTGCTACCATCGATTGAAGGTAGGGATCATAAATGCATTCGGATTGTGATGCGGAGGAAAGGATCATTTGGCTAGGGTCACCATGTGCTTCACTCACCGGGGCAATTGCTCGGTCTGGATACGGGAGGTCCTGTCGCTCTTCTTCTTGTTGTTCTTGTTGCTTTTTCTCTTCATCCTTTTGGTCCTCATGATCTTGACCTTGTCGCTTACCGACTGAAGTTGTCCGTGTCTTGCGCTTTTTCGGACTTTCTTCTTTTCTTGTTTCTGCTACTGTCAATCGTTGTCTCTTCCCACGTGCGATGCGTTGTTCTCCGCGTAGGCGTATCTGCGCTAGGATGGACCGGGTCTTTTGGACCTCCTGCTCCGTTTTGCGCAAGTGAAAGCACAGGTCCGTTGCAGCCACTTTTTCTGGCGTCAGTAGATGGATCATGGATCGTTGGGTAGCCAGCCCATCTTCAATATATTGTACTCTTGCTTCCAACCGGGAAAGATTGTCAATGAATGGATCTACATTGGCTGGCTGCGTGTTGCGTGATCGTCGAGAACTCGGATAGGAGCATAAAACACCTGTGCTTAGACAGCGGGAACAGTTAGGCTGGGTTCCATCGCACCGAACCTTTTTATGATGACAGCGATAGCAGGCAATAGAAGCTCTCGGACGCTTAAAGGTAGAATGCGTTCTTGTCATAGTATCTCCAGTAACTCGAGCTGATTTTGATTTCTGAGAGATGTAAATGGGACAGAAAGAAGACGATAAGGAAGTACTCAAAATAAGAGAAAGCAAAAGGAAAGGGCCGGAAGTATTCACGCTTTATAGCATCTATAGATGGACACGCTATCCCAATGTCTCTATTTAAAGATTATTCGTCATCCTCGCTTCTTTTTTTTTTCATTCTGTCTCTCACTCCCCCTGTCTTTTCTTCGTCCTGTTGTTCCTTATTAGAACGAAATATTCCCCGTGACATAATTGATTACATGGATTAGTATTCTTATCATAATTGGTAATTAATATCAACACTTGTTCACGGGAAAGAGCGAAGAAAGAAAAATGAGAGACGGAAAGTTAGGCTCGGTTAAGGTGAATATGAGTTTGATAGGAGGACTAAAGAGATTACTATAGGCTGCTCTTCAGAAACAACCAGAAATATCCTGAAGATTAATAGGTTGTTCTCCGTTTCGCTTGTGTCTGTGCGGTGTAGAGAAAATTATCATGACCTTAAAAACAGACCAGAAAACGCATGATTTTTCAGCATATCGCATCACTGAATTAATAAGGGATTGCAGATTGTTGTTTTGGGAATTAGATCATAGGATCTATCAACTAGGGGAATCAACCGTAGAATATAGCGAAACTGTCAGGTGAAGGTCAGCCTAACGTGTCATAATTTATTGCATTCGCTAACCCTATTCTCCTCTTTCCTTGCACCTATGTTCACTATTCAACTAAGCCATGGACCCTTAGCTGCCACCAGAATGATGGGTCACAGTCCTTCATTCTCTACTTCTGCAAGGTCACCGGAACAATTGCGATCACTTATTATTGGGTAAAAATAAGATATTACCTAATAAAATACTGAGGCATGGTATTCTATTATGAGTTGCATCCACTAAGACTTTCGTCAGATGATGTAGCTCAGTGCTGGATCAAACGCTTTTTTGGAGCTGGAGGAAAGAAATACCAGTTTTTAATAACTATTTAGTCTTGCGGTGCAAGTCTTATATGACTCAAGAACTTACTCGCTTTCCTTCTGGTTGTCCAGGCACTCATTCTTTCTTGTATTACATTTGTTCTTCTGACAACACAAGTGCCGACGCATTTACCGACGGCGTACAGTACATTTCTATTTTAATGGAACTGGAGCTATGGTATTTTCCTTTTTTTTTTTTTTTTTTTTTTTTTTTTTTTGCAGATTCGTGCCTTAAAATCCGTATTATGTATATCGATCTTTTAGATGTGTTTAAAATCGATAGAAATTTATGGTTACGGCAAATAAAAGAAGAACAAAAACAAGCAAAGAAAGCAAACAGAGAAATAAAGAGGGGAGAAATAAAGAAAAGGCTGCTAAAAGCCACAACCATGCTTTAGGCTCTAGACTATCGTATACTCATACGCAAAGGCTTGTAATGGCAATGGACTAGCTACAGCTACACAACGAATAGAGATACTAACATGCGCACCCTTTTGAGGTCTGATCGTCCATTACTCCACCTTCACGCATAAGATCAATTCTGGCGTTACCATTGGTGCTTCCAATGCCCATGCGACCTCCTGGACGACTGTAGCCAACGAGATCTAATGGGATTTCTTTGGCTGATAAAAAGACGAGGATTAATTTATTTCCTGATACAATGAAAAAAAAAGCATGTAGCATTATATTTACCAATTCCAATAAAAACCTCGTCTACATTAGTTGCTGTCCGTGCACTGGTCTCGTAAAATAGAAGATTTGCTTCAGTAGCATAGGCGGAAGCTTCCTCTGTAGTTACTTCTCGCGTTTGTGGCTCTACGTCTTCTTCTACAATTTCTTGCCATGTATTATCTTCATCAACCAAATCTATCTTGTTGCCTACGAGGGCAATTACGATGTGCTGACTTGCTTGACGTTGAAGTTCTTTAACCCAGCTCTTTGCTTTGGTAAGAGTGGACTTTTAAAATACCATAAGCGTGAATAAACTAAAATAAATTCCCCCTTTCTCGCATAAAGACGGAGATGATAATTCAACTTACAGCCTTGGTTACATCGTATACAACAATAGCAGCTTGAGCATTTCGATAATACATGGGTGCCAAAGAATGAAATCTTTCTTGACCTGCTGTATCCCATATGTCGAATTTGATCGTCCGGTCATCCACAGTGCACTTCTGAGTTAGAAAGGCAGCTATCGTATTTGTTTTTTAATCAGATAGGCAAAGAACATGAGATTTCGTTCATTTCTTCTTCCTGTTTAAATATCGTGTCTCTTCAATCTGTTACCTCCAATGGTGGGTTCTCTGTTTTCGACATAGTCACGGTTGACAAATCGAACCACCAAGCTAGATTTTCCAACGGCACTCTCGCCTAAAGATATCCGTATCAGTTAACCTCCTTTTATTGGGTAGTGTATTGGTTTTCTTTTTTGTTTGTAACCTAGTAACACGAGTTTGACACTCATGGGTTTGCTGCTGCTGGAAAGTGTTGAGCCAGTGGCAACCACGGAGGACGTTGTGGCGGAAACACCTGTAGCTGTTGCTGGTGTTGCTGCAGCCGTGGTCGGAGCTGCGGCAATGGTGGGTGGTCCTGTCACGGCAGGGGAAGGCAAAGCGGATGGTGATGTGAATGCTTCGACTGAAGGATCAGAGGGGGTTGACATGGCGAAGAGAGTAAACAGTGGGAAACCCCCCTGAAGAGAAGAGACCGAAAAAAAAGTCCTTTTTATGCGAGGCTCTCTAGCCCAGCTTGTCGCATGCTCACTATATATATAAGCAAACGTCATTTTTTTAGGAATTGCCTGTTTAGGCCTTTGCCAATATAAATCTCTGCTACAACTGACGCACTCTAGGTGCACAGCCGTAGTGCGAACGAGGATCAAGGACCGGATTTTATGACAGCATGAAAAAGCTCTATAAGTGCAGCCAGCCTGGCTTGTTCGTTATGAAAGTGAAACAGGGATACTTCATATTTTAGCAAGTCCGCGTATACCGAGAGCAAGTTTTTTCACCGTTGGCAATACGTCCAACATAAATTGGGCTTGGCAAACGGGTAGAAAGGGGGTTGGCGCTGATTGCTGTATTGTGAAGTAAGCTCGCTATCACACATAACCATTTAATGATGTAAACAATAACTTGATTGGATAGAAAGGATTCATTACATTGCAGCACCACAACCCCGATATTTTGAACAGTAACTATGACTATCATCATTTTACCATAGAATGAGTGGTATTCATTAACAATATCTGTTTGACCGATAGACATCGGAATCTCTTCACCTTCCTTACAAAACTTCAAACGGATAACTTTTTAAAACGAACAGAGCTTGTCAGCTTTTTGATTCTTGCACGTAGCGATATTTCCGCTGTTGATAGAAGTGTCTCTTCGTGTTTGTCCGGTTGAGCAGTTGATAGTTGGTAACTGCTACAAAGCCATAGAAATAGTTCGGAAGAGTACATCACCAGGTTAATCAAGGCAGTTTGTGACATGATGAAACGAATTGCATGTGGACCCATCAGAATGATAAACTCCGTTCAGGTAACACAGAAAAAGGGATAGAAGTAGGAAATTGCCCCTTTGCATGAAAAAGTACACTAAAGTTATCTGGTCGCAAACCGTCCTGGACCCTAGTCTGCAACAGCCCGTCCTAGTGAAAGCCAATGAATAAGCCCCAATGATCTGCTGTATCTTAACCGAAACTGCTTGTCCTGCTTAGACGATGACTATACAGATTACGATACGTTACGAGCTCAATAAGCGGAAGATTCACTAGCGGTTTTTCTTCCAATTATGCATTGCTAAAATCATTGCACTAATGTTAGAGCAGTTTACAGCAGGTATTAAGACTTGTTATACGTTATTTCATTAACACTCGCGAAAAAACAAGAAGACAAACTGTATAGGGTTCCACCGTTGCATACGACGCGTGAATATGAAGCTCGCTGATTTTCGACAGGTAGGAACAAAGCCAAATATTCAACAAAGATAGCATCAAACGTTACAGGTTCAGTGGAATTGTACATAAATCGTAATGTCATGGCTCCGTGGCCAGCATTAGTTTTGACTTACAAAAGCCGAGGATGTAAATGCAAGCCAAAAGGATGCCCAGATGGATACACGTTAGATATGATAGAATTGCTTTCACAATTTTTTCATTCTGGCATTGTGAAAGCAAAAACGCACAGAACACGAGGTGCGAGCAATGATGACCGCCTCATCGCATATGGCAAGATTACCCATCTGTAGTATCTACGCACACACATATTCCTTCTAGCTGAGAACAGCTCATACATATGGGAGAATTGACACTGGATGCTTATATGCTAATGATTGACGCTGATGCACAGCAATTAAAGTCTGCTGCAATGCTTTATTGGTGAGCTTTCCAATGATGAGCCCCAGCAAGGCTTTGCATCCCTCAGTAAGGGAAACGCGTGCACTGTTCTATAGCAAGGCTATAGTGCATCGCATTTATTTATTGTTCTCAGGCATAACTTTCTCTCTTTGAGCTGTTTTAAGCTTTCATTTTTGGTTGCTTCCTAATAAGCATGGCTTATTCGACGTATTATCTAACTGCGAGTAGTTTCTCCTATCTTTGTAACAGAGATCAAACAATACCTGTTACACCAAGTATATGCCTTCCGCAGACAACAACTTTAGATATTACTAAAATTTAACGTATGCTTCTTATTCTAATATGGCCTTAAAAATATAGAGACTAACAAAGTTGGAACAAATCAGATTGATTAAGCATTTGCATTAACATCGACTTAGCGGCTCTTGTACAGTAATTCAACGCAGCATATGATCAAAATATTATCCACTTATATGAGTTAATATGCCCCTTGTCCAAAAGATCCATTGCTCAAATATGCTATTTGACACGCAAAAAAATATGTATCTACAACGGACAGATACAATGCCAAAGTAGTTCATGCAGGAAATGTTTCTAACTCTCGGAATCAAGCCGGTTTCAGTCGGTAAATTTTAGCAAGACAATAAACCACCGGTCTCAAGTTCTGCAAACATACTCTATAGAGATACATATTTCGTCATTTTGACAGACTTGCTGCTGAAGCAGCCATATATCCCTTCGAGTTGCTTCATGCATGCATTCGGGCGGCATTGCAAAAATGTAACGAGCGGAGGAGTTTGCATCGCCAGCACGTGATTGCATTTGTGCGACTTTAAAATACAAAAGCTGCCCATGACCCATATTCTTTCAACCCTTTCTTTTTGCAGATAAGTTAACTTCTCAGGAAAAAAAATGCCGTTATATACAATGGAAATGGGAGTAGAACAAGCCTTGAAAAAGTCAAAAATTATACCGGAAGGTTAGGGATCATTGCGGACTACTATAATAGATTAGAGTTGAGGATGGTCGCCTAACAATAACCCGCAATACAATTAGTGATTAGCGAGACATTTTCGCCATCTACCTTGTTGGAGATAGTCTACCCGAACTTAAAGGAGGTGACTATGGGTAATCCCCTCCAAACGGTCGATACTGCAGAGGAACCCCGTGTGAACTTTGTACCTCCAAATGAGGACGCGCAATATACGCTTGTTATGGTACGTTATGTGGAAAATTAGGCCGGGGACCTCTAAAGCAATCTTTTAGGCTGATCCGGATGCCCCGTCCACAACGAACCGGAAGTTTGGACCCTGGCGTCACTGGGTCGTTGTCAATATTCCAGGTAAAGTAGGAACGAACCAAGAAATGGAAGAATAAAAGAAATCAAAAACTGACTTATATGTTTCTATTGAAAGGTTCTGACGTTTCCAACTTATCCAAAGCAACTATTCATACACCATATCTCGGCCCTTGCCCGGGTCCTAACACGGGAGATCATCGCTATATCTTCTTCCTTTATGAACAAGCACAGAAAAACCAGAGCTTTCTTCCTATGAAGTCAGATAAATCGGAACGACGCAACTTTGACCTTGATAAGTTCGCAACTGACTATAATCTCAAGCTTGTATCTGTCAACTTCTTTACCTGCCCAACTTAGTAACTCAAAAGGAACAAAACTATCTTCACTTTATTAAACAGAAAATAAAGGAATGATGAAGTGTATCATCAAGTAAGTTGGCTTAAAAGCCGTGGATCTTGATTTCCGTCTTTTTGGCAATCTTTTCGTTCACAAGGAACTCTGCAATCTTCAAACGCTGATCACCCGTCAGCTGCAATACTTCGCCAAGTTCCTCGTCGTCCACGAGATTGCCGTTACAGGCAAATTCCTTCTTGAAGGCTTTTAGGAGTTTCTTATGGTCATATTCTTTGGGAAGACCCTGGAAGGTCGTGACAGTCTTTCTACCGTTTCTTTGTTGAATGCGCAAATCTACTCATTCCCATGGTTAGTTCATACTGCGCAACATCGCCTCCTTTCAGTTTTTCCATGTCAGCCTACTTACGGATATGGTTCTGAGATTTCGGAGTGCTTCCTTCTTCAACGTCAGCAAGAGGATCTAGAGCGCTTGATCAGTCTTTCTGCTTGCATCTTTCACACATGAACCTGAAACTTACCAAATGGGACGTTGAGTTCTTCGATATAGGACATGAACTTGCTAATCACAAACGTTCAATTAAAAGATTTGGAGAGAAAACCCTCAAAAGTCGGGAGGTCCTTTTTATAACCTACCGGAGTTTATTTGTACCAATGAAATTAAGAGGGACTCCATTGGACATTAACCACTTGCAACCAATCAAGTCGATGAAAGAATCGGATAGGATTCACTTTGCTTACCTCATGAGATGCCGCAGCAAACCGGTCAATTCCAGAACAGGATAGGTCCCGGCTCTCCACAAAAAGGGCTGCATGTGGGTTATGCTTACCAGTGTTTCTAAAAAGTAATGTCGCCTGGGGCCCAACTGGACTAACTTACTACGGGTTAGGAAGAGTTTTAAGCTGCGAGCAACATATGATGCGAATAAAGCAAAATTTTAGATAGAGTAAGGGATCTCATTCAACTGTATCTTCAATAATGTCCCTAACGATATCAAACAAAAAACCCACTCTATTGTTTATTGTCTGTATCGTTTTCAACGAGTGCCTAAAGTAAACCTTTTACATCGTGGATCTTTGCAACTGGTGTATGTATGTAAAGGCTTTTTGGATAAATATTTTAAAATAAAGAATGACTGATACTGGATCAATATCTGCAATAAATTTAGCCAACTTGTTGCAATGTTTACGAAGGTCAATGAGTGTTGTTGCCATAAATTGCTGTTTCCCGAAAAACAAAATGGAAAAAATTGTGATGAAAAGACGACGTTTAAAGGTCGATTGCAAAGGACGTGAGAGAGAAACTGGGAAAAGCCTACTGCACAGATTACCTAAACTGAGACAGGCCTCTTGCAACGCCTTGTACGCAACAGAGTCCTTCTTATTGTTGGTAGGGAATAAAACGTCAGACTTGAATGCCTCAAACTGTGACAGTAGCCGAGCTATCTGTTCGGTAGTGAAAGATGGGATAATGGAGCCATTAACTTTGTATACCTCAGGGACGTTTTTAGTCATGAGCGCGAGTTTATCAGGCAAGGAGGCTGTGCCGTTCTACTTAATGCTCTAGAGGACCACTTTGCAAGTAAGGTGAAGCGGTATCGAAAATGATGAAAAGCAGAAAAAGAGTGGCAACATTGATTTTCATCAGCCTGCGACATTGCTATTTAAAAACACTCTAATTGCACCAGTATTCTCTTTAACAATCCTAACAACAGCGTGAATGAGAGCCTAGGCGGATTCCCATGGTCAATGCTGATTGCCTCTAACTAGCTCATACTCCTTAACTGGCGCTTCTACTTGGCTCATCCTTCCATACATTTACAGAGCTTCAAACTCGCGCTATCGTATGAAGAAAGTATAAGCTGTACATAGGCTTTATCGAGCATTCGGGGTAGATTGTCGTTCCCGTTGTCGTTGATTGCAAAGGTGGTCAGTGCGCCGTTCCGATGATTCAGCGGCATGTCAAATTTGAATTAGATAAGATTCGCAGGCCTAGCCTTCAACAAATAATGACTTTCGCCAATGAAAAGCCTTAAAGAGGCTCATTCTCTTTCTTTTCACCGTTATGGTACCAAAGTCCAGGTCTTTCTTCGATGCTTTAATTACCCATATAGCCTATAAAATACAGTACAGTATTTCCTCACGCCTCACTGACATAGTAATAGTTATCGTTTTCTCTTTTCAAACGCAAAGATCTTGACTTTTTGGCTCTGCTGATATACTTCTACGCATTGCTACTTATTGCACTAAGTTTACTGGCTTATTAATTTCAGATCTAAACCTTCCTGAAATGGATAGAATCTCTGGCGGTTAGCAACGCTGTGTTTTCCTGTAAGGTGCCAACATAGTCAATTTGGGACAGCATGCGGTTGCCAACAAATTCTTGCCACAGGTATTCCGTATGTCTTTACTCGCAAAATCCTAAGCTCATGCTTTGAACCGAAAAGTGGACATTTGGGCTTCTATTAGAGGGCTCTGCAACTCGGCTCATCATAGTAGCAGAAGCACTTCGCTGACGTCATTCAGGTCTTTAATCTCACAGCGGGGTTTCTTAAAGCACGGTTTTTTTTGTTTCTTACTTGTTTTGTCCTTAATCTACTTGATTAGGAGCTTAAGGTGTAAGTATGTGTAGCCAGTTTTTGGGGATTCAATTGAAAGTGTTGTGGATGTCCCTGAACCAAAGGGTACTGGTGGTGATGAAAGAGGGGGAAGGTGTTTTAGAGAGAGGGAGACAATGGGGGATTAGTAGGGGAGGAAGGGAAAAAAAAAGAGGCAATACCTTTCTTTTTGGTAAAGTATTACCATTTGTTTACGCTTCTTCCTTTTTATTCTAATTTTTACTCTTTCAGTTAATCTTTTGTTCTATTGACAGCATTCATTCGACATCTCTTTCGACCATCTGTTTATATTTTCCCAAGCAGCCATTCCTTTTCTTTTTTTGTAAGTTACAATGGCCATTTTCTAAACGTGACATTTTCACTTTTGTGCTCCATCTTTTTTCATTTACATGGGCACAAAAGGATTGATTAACCTTCTCTTTATCTTCTCTCTCTTTTCTCTTTCTCGGTTTCCTTCTCTGCGTGCATTTTTGTCGCTCTTCGATACACGATCTTTTGACTATGCCTGTTACCTTTCGTGAATCAAAGTTAGTTTCGATTCCTTTTTTTCTTTTACTATTCTTGTTTGGGTTTGTCCTTGTTTGCAATGATTTCCAACCTTGATTTTTTGTACATTCTTATCTTACAAGGAAATGATGATTTGCAAGCAGGGAAGAGAGTGGGGTTGGTCTTTCGATAAAACTCGAATTGGATTTACTCAACTTTGTTCTATTCTATTTTAGTTCACCATCATGTCTACGACAACAGTATCATTGAGCAATGAAACGTACAAGCGATTTTTTGAACCAGAATAATCCGGATATCAACAAGAAGCCAAAATTCTCACAGGCATCATATGGGTAAGTTGGAGAAGACAGAGGATCTGAATATGCCTTGATAATAACAGGCGGGGATAGTGACATGTACACTCAGTATGCTGGGATGAATCCAGCAACAGCGATGATGATGGGTACTCAGTATTCTGCCTCGCCGGCTATGTCAAATGCGTTTCCACAAGCTGCTGCCTCAGGCCCTTTCCCAATGGGACAATTTCCGGCCGCGAACGGATCGATGTACAATTATACTGGTACGCAGGCTATGCTTGGAACGCAGTTTGGCGGAAACATGAATTCCGGATTTTCTTCTACATTTTCACCAACTGCAGCTGCGGCTATGGTGGGAAGACAGAACGTCGAAGTCAGCCGGACTATATATCTGGGCAACGTGCCAAAGGATGCAAGCGCAACGGAAATTCTCAATTCAGTCAAGACAGGTGCCATAGAATCGATCAAGATCCTACCGGAAAAGAATTGCGCTTTCTTATCATTTGTGGATCCAACTTCAGCACAGGCTTTTTATCAGGAACATCTGGTCAAGAAACTGACTGTGCAAGGCACAGAATTGAAAATTGGATGGGGAAAACCAAGCCCAATTCCAAGCAGCATTCAATTGGCCATTCAGAACGGTGCCACACGTAATGTATACTTGGGGCAGCTGGACGCATCAGTTACGGAAGAATCACTTCGAGAAGAGATGTCAAAGTTTGGTCCTATTGACCAAGTGAAAGTTCTTCCGGAGAAGAACATCGGATTTGTTCATTTTACTAGTATTGCTGCCGCGGTGAAAGCTGTGACCACATTACCAACCGAGTCAACGTGGGCGTCGCGACGAGTGAATTATGGAAAAGATCGTTGTGCTTATGTTCCTAAGAATGGGCAGCAGCAACAACAACAGTCTGGACAGTATGCATTTGGATTTCAGCATCCTCTCCAAGGTACTTTTAATTTTGACCCGTATAACGCTGCGAACCCGGCAGCTTCTATGATGACACAAGCATACACTGGAATGACGGGAAGTAATCTACCACGTACGCTGTATCTTGGCAGCATTCCTCCAGAGGCAACCTGCGAAGATTTGTGCAACTCTATCCGGGGCGGTATTCTTTTTCAAATCCGATACTTTGCCGAAAAGCATATCGCTTTTGTGACTTTTGTCGAACCGGCTGCAGCGATGAGTGTCCATAATCAGGGTAACTTTACTGGACTATTTGTTAAAAGCCGGCGAATCCGTGTTGGTTGGGGAAAACCGATGGCAATTCCTCCCGCCGTATTGATGGCTGTTCAGCAAGGTGCAACGCGCAATATTTACATCGGCGGCATTGAAGATAACATTACCGAAGAAAAGCTCCGCCGTGATTTCGAAGAGTATGGCGACATCGAACTAATCAATACCCTCCGCGAAAAGAATTGCGCGTTTGTCAATTTTACCAGTATTTCGAATGCCATGAAGGCATTACAAGGTATTAAGCAGAAAGAAGAATATTCCGGATACAAGATCAACTATGGCAAGGATCGATGCGGTAATCCACCAAGGCGACTAAATCCAGATCGGGTGACAGAGGAAAACGAGCAGGCGTAGGATCTTTACCCAATGATATAGCTTCTATTTATCTGAGATTGTTTTTTATCAGTGATATGGGTGTTTAAAGCATGTCATAAACGGTCACTATCGGGACCATCTTAATCTGCTATCATTTCTATTTTTAAAGAGCGCAGGGGTGAAATGTGGGTACGAGCGTGGTAAAGAGGAGTCATTATCAGAGTCTTCCGCGGATGATTAAAGTCTATCAGTTGTGTGGCCTATCACCTGTTATCGGGCGTAGAAAATGTATTGTAGCGTTATCGCCAGCCAATGGTATTACTTGATTTTTGTCGCGACTTGGCCCATTATAAATAGGAAAAAATATTTTTTTTTTAGGTCTTTTCATTTTCCTTATCCTTTTTTCTGTGCCGATAACTTCGTTTCTGATCGTTGTTATTTATCATATCTACGCAACTGTGAGTTTATCAATATAAGATATATATAATATATATATATATATATATATATAATTTACTCTTTTCTTTCTTACTGATTCAAAAAGTTTTTGCTTTACGAAACAGGGTTCTAGAGTTACAACGAATAGAAGAAGAACATCTGCCTAACCCTTATCCACCATGACGGTCAAGTCGCCTTTCCATAACAAGCCTTCGACCGCCACTAGTGTGGATGCCCTCCACAAATGCCCTTTAGTAAACACCCAAGTCCAGGACTCCAGCGTACCGAAAAGACTAGAAGACGTTAATGTCCAAAAAGTCCAGCCCCCGGCTGGCTTCGAATCATCGCAAGTTTCGGCCTCTTCCAGCAACGACACTAACCGTGTTGTTGAGCCGTGCAGCTCCAGTGCTGCGAGAACGGACAGTGGACCTGTGTCAGTTACTTCATGTTCGAATTGTGGTACAACTACTACCCCTTTATGGAGACGATCTCCTCAGGGTGAAACCATCTGCAACGCTTGCGGCCTTTATCTCAAAGCACGAAATACGACTCGACCACCTTGGTTGAAACGATCCAACAAAAATCCTGGACCTGCCGCCCTTGTTGCTTTAGCGCCTGCTCCTCCAAAACTTCGTGCAGCCTCCCCTGTATCTGCGCCTGCACCTTCCCCTCCAGCTGAGGAGGTCTCCGACGATAATCAGAATCAACAGTGTGCCAACTGTCAAACAACAACCACTCCACTTTGGCGTCGTGACGAACAGGGCAATACGATTTGCAATGCTTGCGGTCTTTATTACAAACTCCACAACGTGCATCGACCGATCACGATGAAACGTTCCACGATCAAACGTCGTAAACGTGTTGCTGCTGCTTGCCATGGTTCCTCCGGCCCTGTTCATCAACACTATGCTCCTGGTCAAAAACGTAAATTGAGTTTCGACGAGCCTGCACCAAAGCGTATTGCAGAAGGCTTACGACCTTTGCTTCCTCTTCGACCACCTACACTTGATCCTGTCGAGCCAGATGCCTTCCCAAGACAACATTCGTTGCCCTCACCGCCTATGAAGCCCAGCAAGATAGCCTCGCTGCTGAATCCTATGGTTGAAAAGGACAAGCGCGATCTTCCCTCACTTCCTTCTCCGCCTTTGTCTGCCTACGATACTATGCCATTTCAGACAAGAGCAAGTGCCTGCGATCCATCTTTCAATGTGACAGCAGCCACGGCTGCCGCATTTGCTACCGTTTCAGCCCTGTTGAATCCCAACTCAAAGACTCATCAGACATTGGAAGCTCACCGCAACGAACTACAAAAAGAAGTGTCGAACTTAACATCCTTGCTTACTAAGACCACCACTATGCTACAGAATTTGGACCAGGTCATGGCCGTCACCAGCAAAAATGCCAATAACAATACAGATATTGCTTCATCGCTTTTGGCCCTTGCCGGACAACGACTCACCGCTGTTCATTCCCATAAGGATTAGATGATGTTATCTTTTGCTCCTCTTTGTTTACAAAATATTTTCTTTATTTTCATATGGACTTGAATAAACAATTCATTCAGAGCGTTACTTTTTTGTTTTGCATGTGATGAGTCATTTTTCAATGTGACTTGGAAGAAAGAAAAACATGGTTTTACAGAAAAACCAAATCTTTTTACACCTGCTACAAAGAAAAAAGTTTGTCTGCCGATTAAAAATGAAGACATACATCACACTGTCTCAACACGAAATACACTCTACTCCATCCTGCTTCTTTTGCTTCTCACGATTACCCCTCCTCACAATCTCAGCTATACAACTTTACACTGCTTTGCTTTCGAAAATAAGCTCCGACAAACTGTATCTGGAATCGGAGTGAAGGGTGCAGTTGATGTTACATATCGAGATTCGTCTGCTGTATTTCATCGCAAGTCTTGCAAAACATAGGCAATCTGCCGTATTTGCTAAGCTCTACTAGAAGTTTATCATGCGCAATCAGTTATAGAGCGCAGTTGAGTCTTCTGTCACCATAACCCTGTACAGTAGTAGCAGCATCCTTTTTTATTATCATTTGTTCCGGCGATCAGGGACAATTTTCTAGCGGAAACATACCTTGCGAAGAACATTTTAAATATATGGACAAGGAGTAGGGATACCATAGCACCAACGAACAGAATAGGTATGGAAAACAAGCAGAAATCCAATAAAAATCATACAATGACATGACGGGTTCTTTCGATAAGCTAGATATGCTAGCGTCGGATTGTTCTTCATAGGGTTATAGAATGATTTAGCAATATGTCCTAGAGTAGGATGAATGAAGGCCTTGAAAGCATCGAGCGCCAACAGGACCAGTGGCAAGAGCGGAGACACCAGCTTCTGTTCCTTGAGGTTTCAAACTTTGTGCAACAGGAACTGTTGGATATACGACATCTGAGCTATTCAGCGTGCGAAATCTCCAATTTTTTTCTCTCTTGGGAAAAGCCACGTTCAACTTGAATAATGTGTTGATTGAGAGGAAAAAGTTATTTTCTTACAGCATTGTATATGTAGATCAGGGGAAGAAACAAGCAAAAAGGTATTCAGTATTCATCAGTACTTAAACAGATGTACATTCACTGGCTATGGATCCAGAGGCAAATGTTTCATTCGGACTTGCAAAACACCGTGAGAAATGTCAAGTCGGAAGATCAAACACTCTTCGATTGATACCCGAACCTCGCTCTCTCTTCGAACAGAAAAGCACGCACATTCTGGAATAAGGAATAGGTATACTCGCGCCCAATCAACCTGCCCAATCCATCTTATTTTGTAATGCACTCTTTTGCGGCTTGCTTGTGTTAACAACACTGTTGAAAATCCGGAAGAGAAACCTCCATACAAATGAAAGAGGGGTCAGCAGGGCGGAGTATGTTCTTCTACATCGATGGAACTGGGTCTGCTATGGCTATCGATTTCCCATCAATAAGATCAGGCATCGGAACGTTAATACCTTATAAACGTTGGTTCACAAGCGAACTTTTTGGTCCCTACTTAGAAGCCCCGGCAAAGCATTTGAAGATCCTGATCTTCGTGTCAATGGTAGTGGAAGATTGAGGAGTGGTAATAGATTTCGTCTTCTCCCTGACCGTCTTTATTGAAATCGGTTGAGGGCCTTATCGGTATATTTGAGGCTTGCATCCGCACTTTCATATGGTGAGTTGCGTTATCTGTAGTTATTTCTGTGCATGGTTTATCAATGCCTCTTACATCGCTTTCGGTTGCCTGTACATCGCATTCATTATCTAGCAGCATATATGCTTCACACTCATGCAGTACATATGATTATGCTTTTGACTTATTCCAAGCTTACCATGTATTCACTCGTTCAATTGTCCATTACCGCTGGACTGCCTCCGTCTGTCGAGTGTTTGCTTGTTTTCATGGAAATAAGCGAGAGATTCAAGACGGCTGGTTAGATGGAGATAGCATAGCATCGTCTGGTAATGCTACTGTCGGTATTGAAGATTTGGACGGCATGGATGTAGAAGCGGCGTGTATACATCCTTATTAGTTCCTTCTCTTCTTTACACACTGTTATCAGAATAGGCACCAATCGGGTGTCGACTATAAGTATGTGTCGAGCCGTCATTATTATCCAAAATGATAATGTAAATCCAGAAACTCTTGTTATGACGATGTTTTAGGAGCTTTACCAATTGCTATACACCCAATTCTAGTTGAACTAAGCATTGCCATTCCTAGTAGAAATGACGTTGTACTTTCGGGAAGCTTTGAACTTTTTGAGTCTGAAGAATGTCTGTTATAACGGATATATAGAAACAGTATATTTTATGCATCATTTTGGACACTGGAAGAAATCTAGCGATCTGTTAACCTATGCATTCGAGCTGCATCAGTTTGTTGCGGTTCTTCAGATGATATTCAAAGTAGAATCTATCACACGATCTATCCGATGTAGGCTCTCGTTCTTGATTATGTATCATAGTAGTTTCTTTTCCATATGATCTAGGAGTCAGCTGTTACTTAGCTTTACTGACATTTT
Organism: Apophysomyces trapeziformis B9324; assembly: GCA_000696975.1. Lineage (NCBI taxonomy): Eukaryota > Fungi > Mucoromycota > Mucoromycetes > Mucorales > Mucoraceae > Apophysomyces > Apophysomyces trapeziformis. The sequence goes on from JNDP01001298.1 coordinate 33,299, forward strand.
TCCTTGCTCCATTAGCAAGCATTTCAGCTCTCTGTTCTGTTCAAAGCAGGCTGTCTGCTCTCTGCTTGTTTATTTGGTTCCAGTTTCATAAAAGCTCTACTCGGGAAGATCGAAGCAAGCAAGGATATCTGAGCAGTGTTTAAACTCCCCTATTGCAATGGATTCGTTGCGACTGATGTATTGGCCACAGATGACATGGCTATATACAATAGCCTTTTTGTCCTAGTTTGAAGAAACGTGCTCACCCTCCATTATACTTGGCATGGTTTGTTGTGCCAATAAGAAGATTGTCGCGCACTGTAAATACGTACGCACTGGCACAAAAAAGGTTTATATATGTTGATAGTAACCCCACTTCGTACTGTTTTCCCCGCTGAAGAAGAGGGCAGAAAAGGGAAAAATGTTTCAGCATCTGCGCTTTTATATGCCATTGCTGCCCGCGGGGAAATCTGGAGACTGAAACCGAAAAGTGACGTCCTGATCAGCGCCGTGATTTGATTGGCTTACGAAAAAAAGAATTTTTCCCTATTTTTTGGGGGTTGCCTCGTTAAACTATCTTCGTTCTTTTCCATCAAAAAACGAGGCTTGGCGAAGGCTTGGTCTATACTCTTGCTTTTCCTCTTTGGTGAACTCCGTCCTGAACAAAGGCCTACTTGCATAAAACGGGAAGCCTATCTCATACGTCCCTTCTAATGGCTCGTGTACATCTATTTTCTTCGTCAACTCCCCACCATGAAAGATGCAGCAGGTCTTCTTCCAATGGGGAAGAATTTTTGGATAATGAAGCACCTGCACCACAACTAGCAACTACTACAACAACAGAAGAAGGTCATACCTTGGACGTAACCGCTGTCCCATCCCCGAATCCAACAGAAACTTCCTCATCCGAACCTCCGAAGGAATCGTTGAATTTGTCCCAATTCCGATCCAGTAGTGCAGCCCTGACAGCTGCTTTATTGCAAAATGCACATAGCGATGTAGATGTCGTAGGAGCTATGGCAGCTGCATTATCTGTAAAACCTGGTATGTAAGAAACATTGAAAAACAGTTAGTTGCTGCGTAGCATGGGAACTTGACAAGTTTTTTTTTGGGTTTCTAGAATCGCTGCAGATGCTGAGAGAACGGTCACAACAACATCAAGAAGGTGGACAGAAAAATGAGAAAGAACTCTTAGGTGACAAAGGGAAGAAGGCGGTAAATGCAGACTTGATGGATCAAGCTGCTGCGGCAACTGCGCTCCAGCTATTAGGTTTGTCACAAAGTGAATCTAAATCTGAAAAGTCGGATTCCATCGCAGAGGAGGAAGAGAAAAACCGTGGCTCCGATCAGGAACTGAACGCAAGTAACGTGATGTTGATCGCCAATTACCCGGGCCTTACAAATGCAGCTGCGACACCGACAGTGGAGGGTCTAGAATTACAAAATGAAGAAATCATGCAGGATTATAAACGAGGTACTTGGACTCGCGAGGAAGACGAGCTTCTATTAGCTGGAATTAAGAAGTATGGTTATGGTCGGTGGAAAGAAATTGCAAATACGATTCCTGGTCGGAAAGGCAAGCAGCTGAAGCAAAGATGGGATAACACCTTGGCGTCGAAATACGTTGATCGTGAATGGCTGCAAAATAAGATTCGAAACGATGAAGAACTGCAACAACATCAACAACATCAAGATGTCGATATTGAAGACTCGGCTCCTTCATCGCCTACTGGAGAGCACGAAGACCAGAAGGATGATAAAGCATTACGTTTCCTAGAAAATGCAGACTGGAACGAAATTGCGCAAAAAATAACAGAAAAGGCAAAAGAAGGAAACCAAGAAGCGATTGAAGCATTATTGTCACAGGCGTTACTAGGCACGGTTGCCAATACATCACCTCCGACAACGACTACGACAAATACGCCTCCGATAGGCGTTCCGTCAACCTCGTCGTCCCCACATTTAATGAATTATAGTCGAGCTCCTTCAGCAACTACTTCAGCACCAGCAATCAATTTTGCCGACGCAACAGCTCTGGCTTTTTTCACTCAACAACTGAACCATCAGCATAATGGCGAGGGAAGCAGTAATGTCAGTCCACCCGCCACCACAACACCATCATCTTCATTATCGGCAGCAGCAGCATTGGCCAATAACCCATACTTCTTGTCTAATCTATCATTTTCCCAGGCTGGAAATGACAATGCAATGGCAGTGGCAGCAGCAGCCGTGGCAGCCGTTGCCCAAGCTTCTGCGGCGGCGGCATCATCCAACAGCGCGGCTGGTACACCACATGGCCTTTCTGGACCATCTACACCTTTAGGAGAAATCGGACACAGTACGAGTTCTCCTGCACCACGCGCTACACCAGGTCAAAAACGAAGGCGGTCTGACCCTGCTTTAGCAGAAACACAGTCAGCTGCCATGTCCATCTATGCTTCCTCTGCACCGATCACCACCACGATTAATAACCAAACCCAAACAGTTTATCCGTGCTTATTTCCCAACTGTGGCAAAACTTTTGCAAGATTATATAACCTCAAAAGCCATTCACGAACACATACCGACGACCGACCTTTTATATGCCATATTTGTGAAGCGGCGTTTAGCCGTAACCACGATCTAAAACGGCATGTCAAAATCCATGGAGGTGACAAACCTTACAAATGCATGGGTTGCAATAAGAGCTTCTCAAGGTAAGATAAAAAGGAAGCAAGATAACATATAGTTGACAGTGTCATAACCACTTTTTCTTGTTAGGTTGGATGCCTTGAAACGGCATAAAAGTAACCAACGAAATAAGGTGGCTTGCATGAATACTTAAAACGATGAATATCCAAAGCCTTTTTATTTCCTTAGTCCCATCATTTCGCCCTCTTTCCCTTACCCTCATTCTTTTCTTTCCCTTACATACAATACACATATGTGATGTAGAAACAGACCAGTTTACCTGTGATTCACTAATTCAGCTGGATACCGACTGTTACAAATCGTACTACTGCTGATATATATGCTAGTAGAACGATTGCATGAAATAGCAGTAACCGCGTTGTCCGCTGTTGCTTTAATTTTGCGGGATATTTAATTCTTTGATATTTTTAAGTTAGTACACTTAATAGATATCTGCTGAAACAGAAATAGACCAGTTGCAGGGAATGATGATAAGCAAGCCATCAGACAACGAAGAAAAAAGGTGTCACTCTGCGTGCACTATAATGATCCCTTTCCATGCTTGTATTCTCCTTGAGCAGAAGCCTTTACGCTGCAAAAGGTTCGCATTCAATGCTTTTGGTGAGATTCAGTTCCCAATGTAATGACGACGCTTCGTGAAATTTGATATTGTTCTTTAAGAATTGTAATAGATAACAAGGTCAAGACATGAGAGAGTGAAAATAGATCTTTTGGTGTGTATAATTTAGTGAACTATTCTATCTCATCAACGTTCCATTCCATTGTTTGGGAACCAAAAATTTTCCTCCGTGCGGCAAGGTAACAAAATCGAGACTCGCTGTCTTCTGCCTTGTTCATATCAACGTCAAGGCTATTCCTTATCCGGTTGATGTCCGTCAAACACAAATCGTAAGGGCAATTGTTGCTCATATTTCGCAGGATGAAAGGGCTGCTTTTCTGGATCCTTCCATTACTATCTGCCTTACTTTTGCTTGACTTGACAATCATCCTAGAACCCGGACAAGGATTTAAGTACTACACATTCTGCTCAAGCGTAAACAGTCTATACCATTCTTCGCTTCCCAGACGCGTGCTTTGGTCTCGTGCATAAATGGCAGTCGCCAAGAAAGGTTGGAAAAATCCACGGGAAATGCCAAATTTAGTATTAGGCTGCATAACATGAAGGAAACCACCAGATTCCGTGGCTAATACTTCCAAGTTGATTGTGTCTCCGAATCGAAGGCAACCATCTGACCATTCGTAGGCATGCGGCTTAGCGATAAACTTAAACGTCGCTTGATATCCAGATGATGGATTAGACGACAGTATTCTCCCTGCTGAAAGACGAGCAAATAGATCCAACTACATTTGATACGTGTGTATAGCGCGTGCTTCGGCTTACCTTGCTTACAGTCGTTGCTGCCTTGCGTTAAACAATTCACAAATAATGCTGCTTTCATCCCGTAACTACTGTCCACAAATAGTCTTGATGGAGTTTTGCGGTTGCGCAACGTTAATACAGCATCGCATCGGATACGGTTTGAATTTCTGATACTGATATACACCCTTTTGATCTCTTCAGCTTCTTCATGTCTCAACAATTCATAGATTGGTCTGATGTCTTTCAAACGGATAACATCAGGGTTTTCATCGATAGTATCTATCCAGGAAGCTACACCTCGACCAAAGGCGATTGCATGGCCGTCGCCTCCTACAACAAAAGTAGGCGCTTTTCAGCTATCGAAGTTTATCCATGTTTCAGCCTAACCGGTTACTTGGGTATTTCTATCCTTCTCAACACTCCTTTTCACGCCAGACTCCAAAGCTGCCATAGTGGCATTAACTTCACCGCCGTGTCCGTAAGCTCCCAGTCCTAGTTTTGCCTCCATACTGCTTTGATTCCTCCGCTCCGTTGCTTGGTTCGTTTCTTCAAAGTCATACAGTATCCTGCCACCTAACCGGAATTATGAATGGTAGATGTTGTTACTTCTGCTACTTACCGATCCATATTTCTGACGGGTAGCAATAGCCATATTTCCCAAAAACGCGCTTAAGATGTTGATATTTGTCGTGGTCACTGTGTTGATTTAAAGCAGTGATTATAGCGGCTTGAAATTCTTCTGTTGGACCAACAACGTCTGAATTGAGGTATACCTGGTGATAGACACTGATTGTGATTATCGTAAAAACTAGTTTTTCTAACCTTTGCACATGCCACGTAGAGCGCTGTATGACGTTTTTCGTTCCTAGTGCTCACGGACCATTCTGCATAGCGCTTCCCTCCAATTCCGGCGTCAAACCGGAAGATATCCAATACAGGAGGTAGTTTAATCCGGAACTCATTATCGAACAATTCCTGGTTCAATACGCCCTCCACTTGCACGGATTGCTTCTCAATATGGGCCCAATCCTTTTTGCGTCTTATAAATCTAGCGTCGTTTTCTTTGACGCGCAACTTGATTCCTTCTTCTGGCGCATAGCCGCCGTTGAGTAATAGAGCTTTTTCCCATTTGCCGGGGACAACTTGATTTATACAGTGAGGAAAGGCCCCATTAAGGTGATATTGCTAAAGCAAAAACGGTTAGTATATTTGCACTGTTACAAAGTATTACTTCCTCGGCTGATCTTATCAAACTACTACTCGAAGAGGCCATGACGGCAAAAGCACAAGGAAAAGAAAATTTTTACTTTGAAAAGGCTTGTACATATTTACATATTAAAGTTTGTGGCCCCAGATAGATAAGTAAAGAAGACAAGCCCTCATATGATGTGCACTAACGCCTTTTCGGCTACGTAAGTGTCAGGTTCCGAAGTTATCAATGTATAATTGGGTCACTGCATGGCCAAGGCCAAAATTTGGATGTATCTCTCGCCCTACTTTCCACAGCAAACTATATTAGGGTGGATATATAATGTAAAAGTTTTATTACCGGAAGATGATGCAAAGACACCATATTGCTAGTATTACAACGTGCAATTAAAAATAGAGTACTTAACGTTGGTCCAATCGGCCCTTCTCCGAGGAGTTTACACCACTGCTTCATCTAGTGGTTTCACAGAAAAGGTTTTCAAATTTGCAACATGGAGAATATCTTGTGCCGTATTATTCTTCTTCCTCCATGGACATTAATATAAGGTATTAAATTGTTTTGTTATATCAACTGACTGCCTTACCGTATCATATAGACAAGAACTTGAACTTGTCCGTGGCCTTCACTTCGACGGAAGCTATGCAAGCGAGCAGTCGCTTATTTCCGATACGGACAATCTTCAAGATTTGCTAGAAGATTTGTCCAAGACACCCGCCCAGTTTTATAACGAAATGCAAGCTGAACAACCTCAAGACATCAGCGACAAAAAGTTGTTTTCTTTCTCCTTGGTTAACAATGTACCTGGTACCTTTGGTTTCAAAGCTGGTGCTGAAGCATATTGCAACCAATATGCGCTCTATCCGTCACATGAGAAACACACAGATACATACTACGAACTGCGATATATTGCTACTACGATTGTCAGTATCATGATGACACGTGTCAAGCTCTAATGATGAATTGTGGAAGTTAACCTTAGATGGGCATGATGTGGGGAATTCTGGGAAAAGGGCTCTCAGAGCTTGCGATAAATTCAAGCAACAGGTGAAGGATGCTTTAAACCTAGCTACGCATAGCCAACAATATCGTGCTTTACAAGTCGTATTTGGACGATTTGGGTATTACTACCCTACCACAGTCGTTCTTGGTACGGAAAGAAAACGCTTTCAAGTCATTCTGAAATTGTAGGAATATAGGTGGTCGTGTTATTCTCCACTCGCAGAAGTCTACAGAATATCACGATTCAAGCCAAAACAAGTTAAAGTTTATGAATGTAACAGGTGTGTATACGTGCTTAAAGCGTTTGAACTGAGGTTACAAGTATAGGTGGCGATGGTACACTGCTACTTACGCAAAATTACGACACGTGGATTGCTAGTATCGCGCACAATCCAACAACAGTTTTATTAGAGAACTTTCGGCCGATGTATGAGCTATTGGATGAAGATGACTTAGTCAAGGTTGAGAAAGTATACGAAGATGTGATTCTGAATGACTGTTATATTTACTATCATTATCCTCTTCGAATCTTGAATGATCAATACGATCAATGGAATCTTTACACCGGTTCGAGTTTTAAGTCGCACGGAGACACCTGAAGAAGGTAACGTAGCGAGTGCCCTTGCATCATAGAAGGTATACTCACCTTTTGGATGTATTGCAGTCAATGCAATGTTTTATCGCGAAGAAAGCAACGCTGACCATAATTCCTCGCATAATCAATATCCAGCTTTCGTCTTACTTGAACCGAAAACTGATACCGATAGGTTTCATCGAGTCAAATACGGTGACATTGTTCGTATTCGCGTAGCCTACAGAAGAAAGGAATGGGAAACGCACATACTGAACAAGTTTGTAACCGTAAACACAAGAACAATCTCTGCTCAAGAATCGAATGAAAATGTCGACGTTACCCTACATAAACAATCTGTGTCGTCGGCACAAGAATGGTAGCAACAGAGAATGACAGCTTTTTATACTTAGTTCTTATATCAGGGCGATACATCCTACCGAGGAAAATATGACGGGATATATTCGGCGTTTTGAGTCGTTCAAATTGCTGAGTAGTAAAATTGACTCCTCAGGACAGGAGAGAACCTTGTCTCTGTGCCTTACCGCTAAAGCCACGTCTTCATATGGATTTCATAATCCGGGTCAAGTTTTCACTGTCTCGTCCAAGCCAAAGCATGTACCGGAGCAAGAGCTATCAGTGTGTTGGAGATTATGGCCATTTGCCGTATTAGACATAAAAGGGCGTCCAACTATGCTTCACTCATATCAAACTGTTTCCAGACGCGCCCATTCGCAACCTCCAATAGCAATGCCATATGTTGAAGAAGAGGATATTGGACCCGAACGTTATTCATGCGAAATCTGCGAACAAACGTACATCTCTTTCACAGTACTGTGGAGGCATTTGAGAGAGAGACACATATCCAATTATACATCCTCGATAAGCGACCCAATTCCCATGAGCTACACATTTCTTAGGAGCCTCACACTTCCCATGAGCGAGAATGCTCTCCTACCCTACACATTTTCCTGGTGCGAGATAAATCAAGCGTGTCCCACACCTTCTAGGAGGCACCAACGTTGGAAGCCATGCCCTTATTGCGGGAGAATGTTTAGCCGACGTGATGGACTAACCAGGCATATCAGAACTGTTCATAGAGACGAGCAAATGTTTTCGTGATTCGTGTAACAAGCTACCTTTACAATAAATGCAGGCTTCCCTATTTCTATTCTTTTCTTCACTTTTTTTACTTTTACTTTACAAGAATGACTTTAAGAGATCAAGAAAGCGTACGCAACAGACGTTCCTGAAGTCTCACAATTTACGGGAGGCCAAATTATTGACAAGTTCAAGTGTGGTCTGTCCATTGCGGAGATTAGCAGGAGACTTTGAATTACTATGAAGCACATTGAAAGTCTACAATCACCAGCTGGCAAACAAGTGGTACAGCTAATTCGGGAAAGCGTTCAGGAAGACCAAAGAAGCTGAATGAAAGACATATTCGTTCTTTAAAAACGAACGGCTATTGAAAATATGAAGGACAGTTGCTGCAAGATGCGGAGATATCTCAGAGGTTCAGGTCCATGAACATATTCTCGTCAACTGATAAAGACAACTTGCACTCTGTCGGCCTTCGTTCTAAGAAAACCGTGGCTAACAAAAAAGCACCTAAAAGCGCGGTTAACTTGGGCTAATGAGAGAAAAAACTGACAAGATGAGTGAAGCACTGTCATTTGAAGCGATGAGTCCGGTTTTTCGCTCTTCAAGTCAGATAAAGGCACCCGTTTATGGCACGCAACAAAAGAAAGACTCCTTAAGAAGCGCCTCTCCATAAGATTGTAAGTAAATGAAGACTCAGTTATGGTACGGGGTTGTCTTTGGTCTGGTGGGATCGGACCTCTTGTATTCCTTGACCAGACCATGAATCAAGAGGTATATATCGACCTCATAAACAAGTACTTCTTTCCCTGGTTTGGAAAGCTTAAGCAAGATCATGGACAGAACTTTATCTTTCAAGAAGGTAATGCCAGGCGACATAAAGAAAAAAAGACAGAAAATCACAAAAGCCAGTATAATATCCCAATGATGCCATTGCCCGCCAATAGCCCAGGCCTAAGCCCAATTGAGAATGTCTGGGACCACTGCATCGTTGAATAAAACGTAGAACGCCTTTACCAAGAAAAAAGTACATAGAAGCATTGAAGGCAGTTATATTGGAGAAGTGGGAGAATATCACTCTCCCCAGGAATGTATGATATATTGCGGCAATATGCCAAATCGTATATTCCAACTACGGTCATCCCGTGGAGCGGTATTGAAGTATTGAGCAAATAAAAGAAGTTAGTTGTGCCAGAGCCAGGACCTCAGATATGACTTTTAGCTGAGAAACGACGGCAATAATCTTGGGTGATCCTGCGGAAGACTGTTAGGGCGTGTAGAAACACGTGAGCTGATGCCACCCTAAAAAAACTGCCTGTAATGGAGCTTTCGACATTTAATGAACCCGCTTCCTTATTGATGAGCTTCTACTAGCTTTTACATCCATCTGACGGGACATTCGCAATCCTCTATTCAAAAGTTTAGCGTCTAAAAAAACAATACTGCTTTTCCTATGAGAGAATATACTTAGCCGTGTTAAGGATTTGGATGTTTCGGTGTTGCTAGCTACGGAATATTATATCTTTTTTGCACTTAGTTCCATGGATCCATCTGAAGTGATTAGTTACGTTTATGAGCCATTTAGAAAAGTCAAACTTATATTGCTGAAAAACACAGATACTTCTGGTCAAAACTAAGACGGTATCCAATACCTGAAACATTTTGTTTCTTCAAACTATTCGAACTGACCTCCAAAATAGATAAACCATATTGGCGCTTTATATTTAATTTCTTTCCTAGACAAGTGTTCTCGCCGCAGATTGATATATCAAGCCTCGGATTATAAGAAGATTTGTTGCACAAACATAATGGAGTATATGCATCCACCAATGACTGCGTTTAAGGAATTTCATACTGAATCCGCTAACGGAAAAATGAAAGATTTAATATTGCATGCATATTTTCTGGAAGTGCCAATATTAGTTAGCATGGTCATCCTTAGCCTATTCGGAACCTACCATTACTTTTCCATGGTTGGCATCTTCTTCAATTCAATTAATAGCTAACAGTTCTTTGTTTTTATGGCACATAGAAAGCCCTTTTTGAGCGTTAACCCACTAGTACTTTTCTGTTGCCTCTTCCCAACAGAAGTCTAGGGTGGTAGGTATATCATGGTTTGATCAGTATATAAATGAAACATGAAGCACACGTTGCGGATGAATACCCATGCCATGCTGATTGCAGCCAATTGTTCCAGGAACTCTACGTCATCGAGTTACGGTAACGATTCATGCCTCTATATTCTGTTCTAGCTGCTTGTTCCGGATACATTCTCTGTCTGAATTAAAGTGTTGAGAGCAATGATTTATTTCACCAATTTCGGTCAAAAAAGAACATAAACGAAGAATAATCAAGAATTTTATCAGGCCACTTTGTTTTCATGTCGCACTGTCCACTGACATTTTGTGTCGCGTTGTGCTAACTTTAAAAGGCCAATGGCTTGGTATCGATAAGAGCATATAAGTTGTTGGTGTAATTCAAAAATTGAATTTCTTTTTATTGTATGTCCTGGGGCATTGATTGAACAAGCGCAATATATAGATAAACAAGATAATGTATATATGTATAATATGGAGATAAAGAGAGGGATATGTATAATATGGGGGTTAAAAGAAAAAGAAAGGGAATAGGAGATATCAAAGACAAATCCACGTCTAATCTAAGATTACAAGACGCACGTGGAGTGGAAAAAAAAAGCAAAATGGAAAAGATCTACAACAAACAAACAATAAATAAGGAACGGTACAAATAATTATTTTAGTTCAACTAGTTGGTTCTTGCGAAAGATAGCATAAACAAATACTTCTTCCCGTTCCATCGAAGAAGTCCAAAATATCATAAAATAAGTAACGAGGGGAATGATCAACCAGGAATCAAAGAGAGGATAGAGAAAGAGGCGGCGCAGTTATGTTTTTTTTAGGCAGCCACCATAGCCATACCGGGAGGTGGAGAAGGATTGGATGTGTATTGACTGTACCAGACAGGGGCCTCCGCCATGCGACAGCTTGACTTTGTATTGTTTTTTCTTTTGCAGACGAATTTCCAAACACGCCAGAGCCAGTTGCGACGTCCGTCGGCAGGGAACTCGCGAGCAACCTCAGAGCATTTCGAAGACGACGGGCGTTGCTTGGATACCAGGCGTTTTGCCTTTTCAAAAGGGGGTGCGCTGGCTTGTCTTCGAGGTGGAATAGCGGGGAGTGTGCGCCGATCAACGGCACTTGCCCGTCGGTGAATCGATGTCGCTGTTGTTATTGAAGCAGATGTAAAAGAGGAAATGGATGGGGAATAGAGTGGTGCGCGATGGACAGAGGCATTGGAATGCGGGTGTTTGGATGGGTATGGGTGATAGATCTTTTCGGCCGTTGGTAGGAACATGGAGTCGTTGTGGTATGGGAATGGTAGCAGACGCGGAGAAGCCATGACTCGGTCAATGGATGTGGATGATTGGCATCGTTCGCGAGCATGGCGTGGTGGCGGAAGGGATATAGAGGACGAAATCGATGCCAGGTCGTTGCAATAACGAGCCATGCGTGCGGCGGAAGGTTCAGACTGAGTCATGAGTGCGAGGTTTTCTTTGGTTAAAGGTAGAACTTTGGTTGAAGAGGACGATGCTGATGCTGATGATGAAGTGTTGGAGGAGGATAAATACATATCCATGATATGCAAAATGATATATATAAGGAAAACAAAAACAAAAAGAAACGAAAGAAAAAAAAAAGAAAAAGGGATAGACGATGTTTGTTGTTGTAATGGGGAAAGTGTTTTCTCAAGCCGGTTTTCCCTGCAAGGCGATGAAGGTGTTTATATATGAGATTTCTATTAAGAGAACCTTATGGAAGGCTGATTTTTCCGTCTTTACTCTGGAGAGGGAGATGGGGTTGGGTCCTTTAAGCTGTGACAGGGGGCCAGTATGGCTGGAGGTTACCCAATTTAGGTCTGTATAGGACATGTACCTTTCTTTTTGATGGGCATGGGTCACACTAACCCGTTTATTTGGATGATGGTCGGGGCATACGGTTGAGTTTCTTTCGTCTGGGTCCCCTCATCGATCATTATTATACCTAAATCATCTTCATTTTGTTCATGCATTGATAATTCCAGACATACCATTTTCTGTTAATCAGTCGATGTCTTTGGATTGATCATAAGACTGAAATGGCTTGTTGATTAAATCAATAGACTAGTGGATATCGGTGACCCTCGTTTCCATGCTTATTTTGGGTACCACCCACTCAAATACTATGGTTACGTGTGCAACACTACGCAAACCTTAAAGGTGCTACAGGAAACTTCAAATTATGTACTGCATGGCGATTGTTTTTTTTGTCTCGTGGAATGAGTCATCAGACGTTGTTTTTTTAAATTGCTTTGACAGTAGCTTTTCCCTCTCTCATGATCCGTTTTCTAAAGGTCCGTGCATTTCTAATGATGATCACTTGTACTTTCTTTCCCGATTACTTCCGCTCGCTTTGGTCTCGATCATCGCCAAGAAACAGTTTTCTCCGACCATGCGGCGGGCTTGTTCGACGCCGGGGCTAAAAAAGAGAAAAAAAGAAAAGAGGCGCGGCGTTGCTTTGTTCCCCCGGTCCCACCCCTGGAAATACCATAGTCAGCGTAGAACATGGGCGTTAATCCAGGCCATCGGTTAGAATGATATACGGTGTCAGAATGATGTGGAGATTTTAAGAAGAAATGGCTTGTTGTGTCACCTATGACAACTGTAAGTGCTGGACTATCATTTAGCTGAGAGCAGAACGTGTATCCGTCGATCCTTTAACTTCTCAAGTTCTTTCCATTGAATCTTTTCCTATCAGCTCCTAAACCAATGGATATCTTATTCTTAGGGGAAAAAGGTCATGGTTGGCGTCAACCCCTTCTTCTTCTTCTTATACCCCGACACAGAGCTGCATTAAAGTGATGGTTTCAATGCCCCGTTTCTTTGGAAAAGATAATGCAGTTAATCACTCACAACAGATTTCCTGTCAGCGATCGGCATGAAGAACAATCTTAGTTCAGCTTGTAAGGGGCAAGGGAAAGGTTTCTTTTCTTGCAGCATCCTAAAAGTAGTGCTACCAACTCCTTGACCTCGCGTGGCTGGCACTGTCAAGTTAAAAGTTATTTGACAAGTGTCGCTCCCACTAGAGAGAGTATTTCGTATCATCTTTCGGCTTCTTTGCCGACGGTGCAATCGGTACCTAGATCCGAGTTTTTTTCGATTATTAAGCTTGGTTTTGACGGAATGATCGGCATTTTGCCGCTCTACTTTTTTATCTGTGTCCCGAAATAAGGCTGTGCTTTGATTTATGCAATACAGAAACATATGCATACTGAAGTTAAATATACAGGAAGGTGGAAGGATGAAGAAAAACAATTTTCTATGAGCTTGGTAATGGGTATCACATTACTCTTCCACATCCATTGCTGCTACTCCGGACTTTGGCTTGGACTTTGTCTTTTTCTTTTCGCTATCTGTTGATGGTTCTGTTACTCGGATGGTTTTAATTCGGCTCATTCCGTTCTGATCTCCATCCCATTCCCGTAACACCTTAACATTTTTGCCATTCGTCAAGTCCGGTAATTCTATGTCAATATAAGTAATCTATACTCTCTTTTGGCTATGTGATGCATGAGCTTACCAAACCCGGACACATATTCTGCACGTTCACTTTGGATCAATGCCTCTAACAAATTCTCGCGCGACGATTTCGGTCTTTTAAATGAACTACTTTCACGTTCTTCACGTAGTTTCTGGAGTTCTTCGTCATTACGCTTTAAATACCTAATTACGCTGTTAAGAAAACGAACGATCATTAGTTCCTTTCCGTATAATTACATGTCTATCAGATCGTGAATGTCAGCTTTCGTAGCGAAGGAAAGTGAATCGTCAAAGGCAAATCGAAACCACAGCCATCGCTCCGCTGGAAAAAAAGAATCAGAAAAACAAAGCGATTGGCTCGGTTCAGATGACCTACCCTTCGGATTATTTGATCGTTCGTTCGATTTCTTTTCTAATTTTTCTTTTCGCATGTATACACGGGAGATCTGCCGTGCTTTTCGTGAATAAGGATGAACATTTTCTCTGTTCTTGATCGTTTTAAGGGTAAGTCTTTTGGATCCAGGCTACTAAATGTCTCAGTAAGATAGTTCTCGATGTCATGGTATGGACATACCATTGTGCGATTATTGGCAACAGTAAGCAGGACGAGACGGGCTTCACATTTTGTCCTTAAGCCACCGAATTGCCTGAATTTGGTGCTTTGACTGTTTCCTATACCTATACTTAGCGAATATCTGAGCCAAAAAACTGCGCAAAGATACTTTCTCAGTCACAGAGCTTGTCACCCGCTTAAGTTGTGCGACTTTTGCCCATACCCCGTTCCGGCCAAACCAAGTTTCGGCTCCGGAAGCTAATTTAGGAATGAATCAAGTCTTGCACTTTTACAAGAGGTCTACCATTGCTGTTTAGCAGAACAAAACATTCTGTTGCATCTATTACTAAACAAATTATTTCTCCTTTCTGAAAAGTTAAAACCCGCCCCTTGATTTGTATAAATACTCTGTCCAAAATCGCCAATAAATGGCACCAGAATCCGTTCCTGAATTTTCTTTTCTTTCTTATTATCAAACGATTGCATCGAAACATGTCGGCTGAAGCTAGTTCTTCCCGTTCAATCCGTGTTGAAAATGCCGCCAGAGAAGCTGCTATTGTTACACATGCTTTGTCCTCTAGAGAAGAAGAAAGACCTATCAACACCAGAAAAGCATACGCAAGCAAGCAAGAAATGTTCAAGGTAATTGATAGCAAATCCTTCTTATGCTCTTTCTAATGTAGTACTTTTATAACGGCAATAGAAATTCTGTCTGGATAATAACTACGAAAACGGTTGCCTGGTTACTGAAGCCAAGCTGCTTAGATTTTTGGACGAAGTTGTTGTTCCTCGGGGAAATCTCAAGAAAGGCCATAAGCCGGGTGGAAACGTCTATGAGCTTAGTGTGGAGATGATATTGCAATATACCCAGGCGGTGGTGGATTCTCACGCGTCCCAATGCTCCAGACACTTAGCTAGTGAAGCAAGCGTTGGTGGAAAAGCTTTGAAAGCCTGGTTACAATCGCGACATACGGAGAAAAAAAACGCCAACAAGAAAGCTATCAGAATCGTACGGTTAATACTGCCCAGCATGGGTATATGCCAGAGGAACCCGTAAAGATCTCGATGTTTTACTTTTCGGAAGGCAAGGAGAAATCATTCAAAGACAGAATGACATTTTTGCTGGAGCGCATGATGTTCCTACGTGTTGAAACTCCCTGGGAGATGAAGGTTTTTCGGAATATCCCGTGTTGGGTATCCATATGGATCTTTGTAAGACGACAAAGTTTTGGTAAGATCCAGTATGGCGGTACCATCAGAAACCGCGATTACCGTCTTTGTGCGTTTGGCGCTATGGCGATGAACCTTTTTTCCCGTTGGCACATTATATATGAAGATTCCCGCGGAATCATAGCCAACAAAGACTGGTTCGACCTGTCGGTGGCCAAAAGGACATGTCATGATAAACGAATCACGTACAGTCGTCAGCTGAAGGCGACTAACTGCGGATTTGACGCATGCAACATTAGCAGCAGCAAGAAAATGCATGTGGGGCGCGTAAGTGGCGCACGACATGCTGAAATAGATGGTGCCACTGATGACCAGCTGCGGAGACATGGAAAGTGGAATATGCAGAGTATGGAGACCTGCTACCTTACTTCTCTCCCTCGGAAATCAATCAGGATTATCAACGGTTTCCTCGGAGAAAAAGGTCGATTCTGCATTCCGAGAGGCAACGTCTGCCCTGCAGAAAGTTTCCAGAGAAAGGTATTTCCCAATGGTTGACGAACTGTTGCTGCAGGTATGAATAGATAGACGTACTTTCCCGATGGATAAGTTGACGTCGCAGGTACAGCTTAGTGAGACGTCAAAAAATTGCTTTGCGCCGAGGGATTCCTCAAGCTGCCGAAGAAGATGAGAATCATCCATTTACAGGATGTGATGATGTTCCGTATAGACCGTGCAAGCCATCCTGTTTTCAATCACGCGTTATTCAGTGATTCCGAGTTCCTCAAGTTTGAAAGCAACTTGCTAGCAGCAGAAGAGCCAGCAGATATTCAGTTGCACGTTATAAGTTAGCAAGTGCAGAACCTTAATGCAAAAATAGACAGCAATCAAGCAATCCTGCAAAGAGTGTTGCAAGAATCGGGCGGTGGCGAAATTACAGTGGATAACGCTCTTTCCACCGCTGTTGGCGGCCTCAGGCAAGGTATCCAGCTGTTACGTCAAGCTTGTTCATTGTTTGCCTCGGGAAGCCAAGCTCAGACAGTTTTTAGATCATTAAAATCAATAAACTTGTTCGATAGATACCCTTATACCCTTTTAAGTTATGTTTCTGTGTCTAATCTGTACAATATCTTTTCTTGCTTTTTTTTTGGGGGTGCTGTAATGGTCAGAAGAGTCTTTTGTACTAGGATGAGCGAGCCACATCTCTTGGCTTCATTACATCAACTGACGTATTGCAAGTCGTACCTCCTCCAATCCTAGTTGACCTCACTCCGCCTTGAGATGTGATATCTTTCTCTGGATTGCAGGAAAAAATCGACTGGTTTATGATGGTACTGTGCATTTTTTGATGTGATAGTTTCCAGTAATACTTTTCGAAGGTGTTGGCTGTAAGACTTCAATTGGCGTGTGTTTTATTAAATCGATACCGAAACTATTCTGAGCTGTCTTAGTACTAACAGTCGACCGAAATTGGGTGTACTGAATATTTGCTGACATCTATACCTGCGTCTCCCATACACTCACGAATGATTGTACCGATTGTTGATGGACTTATCGGCCGGAATTTCTGTAGGACTTGAATGTACGCTAAGAACACTGACTAGTCTTCTGGTAGGTTTGCCCGTAGATGGCTCGTTTTCCCGAGAAAGTTGTGTAATGTTCTAACCGGGTAGATATCTTGATCCTCTAGTATACCAAAGCTTGTACATTTTCCCTTTGCCTTCTTCGGTGTCCTGGTGAACAGCAAGACTTCGCTTGGTGCTTCTTCTTCTTATTTATATTGAAACTGTGCGTTGTCGTATCCGACATGATTACATCACTATATTCAGTGGATAAAACATCAGGTCTAGACTCTCAGTGAACATATCTGCTATAATGACTGTATGGATCAGGTTACACTAACGTCTTCATCTGTTGCTTAGATCCCAGCGGACATAGAATATCAAAAGACAGAAGATTAACATGTCAGTACCGATATACGGATCTTACAAAAGGTATTGTAACTACCCCAACCACCTTTTACCCGCACGCGTTTCTAAAGATATTTAAAGAGAGTAATTATTCACGAAATAAATAGCATCTTTCTTAGTCTTGCTTATTCTGAGCGTCCCTTTGATATCTTTTATACATCATACATCCCGGACTTGTAGTGTCCCAACATCCGATCTGGGATGCCACATGGTTGCCAATCAAAGTGAAATAACTGTTTTTTTTATTGTAGCTCCTCCAACGATAGTATCATATTTTGGCATAACTTGGTCTTCAGATGCTTAATCATAATATAAACGTCCCACACTTCCAACTCTTGTTGTTTCGGTTTTGTGAATCTTTTTTCTTTGGCTTGGAAAAAATCCTGGATCAGTGGATCACCTGAAATCGGAGGTTGAGCTGGATGTAAGACAGGAAATGCGGACGAGATTGCATACCGCATAATATTTAGATATTGTACCGAGTATCGTTTGTTAGTCATCAAGAACTCCAAAATGTTCCGGATTCTTTAGATTTCTTTTTTCATACCATTTAACCCATGCTAACCATGACCAACCGTATACTTGATTGGTTCGTTTTCGATTGCGTCGCTGTAAGAATGTTGCCACTTCACGGCTAACTCCCATCTTTCTCCTGCTTCTCTGGATAATCGCCATGCGGCAAACATCCATTTTTCTGTTGATTTTCCAGTACCAATTGTGGTCTCAATGTGTGCTGTAACAGCATTGGATACCAAAATTGAGTTTTCCAGAAAGGAGTGACTAGAATTGCTTCCTTCACCTCCTGTTCCTTGAATCGGTGCAAAACCTTCGGGATCAGCTTCCAAGGTGGGTGTAAGTAAAAGTCCCCTTTTGGCCATGGTTAATTGAACGCGTCAGTCACTGTCGCCTCCGGGTCCGATTGAGACTCCAAAACATTGGTAGTTGATCGTTGCGTGTTCCTGCGAAAGCATTAATGGTTAGATTTTCCATTTCTCTTGGATTTTCCAAAACCACTTGGTTGGCAATTCCACTCGTAGACCAGTGTTTTGATCCGGCTCAACCGGTCGGCTTGCGTATTGCCTAATCCCCTTATATGCTTGTAATGTACTGTCATCTGATAACTGTTGCATAAGTCCTTGATCTGTAGTGCTAGCATTTGTAGGTGGTCTGATGCTGCTCCGCCGTCTTTTGTAACATACTTTAATGCTGTTTTGCTGTCCGTGTACGCTCGTATGAAATTGTTTTCTGCGTTTTTTGCGTGTCATTTGAGTGCAAACACAATTTTCTGCAATTCCCGCACATTGATCGAGCTTTCTTTTTCGCTCCTTGTCCAGAATCCTGAGGTGCGGATTTGGTCCGATTGAACTCTCCAATATGAGTGTAATGTGTGCACCCAAACGGCTAATTCTGGTGTCCGCTGTTCTAAGAGGATTTGTCTGATTGGTAATCCATTGCTTGTCTTTGTCTGTCTCCCCCACCAACTGAGATCCTGTATGCTCTTTTCGGAGAGGTAAATTGTCTTCTCCCAGTTGTTCTGGCCCAGTTGTAGACTGGTCAACAGATATCTCTGAAGGTATCTGATGTGGAGCAGTGCACTCTTGATTGCCGGTAACATCGACGTTATCTTTCCCAGTAAACCTTCTATTCATCGGACATGATTTCGGTTTTGAGATATCCTTGGCTCGTCTGATCCTCCTTAGCAATTTCTGATTTTCTCTTGAGGTACTGTGATTGTCATCGTGCTGATGTCGAGCGTGAACCCCCAAAAAACTTGTTTTTTTGTTGGGAGCACACTCTTGTCGTGGTTGGTCAAGAATCCCAAGTTTGTCAGTGTAATAGCACTGCCTATTGCCAACGTCGCTATCGACTTACGGAGCACGAATACGCAAGTATAGAGGTTGTGGGCGAGGAAGCGTTGTTGTGGGATGTTTGTAGGAATGGTAACCGTTTTGAGGATATCAGAAACGTGAGGATCCTGAGATTTCAGGATCCGTCTTTATATACAACGTCTGTGCGCGGAGAGTAAATGTACAAATGAATGAAGTACGAAGATCGCTATCTCAATCGTCGCCTATACAGACTAATTCGCACACAAGGTCATAAAGACCTATCTGTAGCAGTGCATGCTACAGATGCCGGCCGAGGAGATAGCACCAAGTATCGTGATCGATACACCTCTTCCAGTAACTACACTCTGCTTTACTGGGCTACCTTTCTTAGAGCGACCATAATTGCGCACAAGATGCAAGTCAGAGCCAGCCTCACCTATGAAAATGCGGTTCGTTTTGAAGTCCACATCTCCTATAGTTTCCAATTCGAGTACTTTTTGTCGTCATAATTCAATCACTCTCTCGATGTTTCTCGCAGCAGGATTTTTGCACTCTTTTCAGTGTAATAGCACATTTTGCGACCGAATGCTTATGAACTGCGGATGGAGTGATGGACAGACCATCGAACGCATTGCACAAATTGTAGGTTATATCTTTCAAAATGGCTGTTGGATTGTCATCAATATCTTTCACCAAGTGCTGCGTATGCGCAGGTGTCAACTTTGGCTTTGGACCTTTCTTTTTCGCAGGTGCCGACTTTGCCGGAGTCCCTCTCTTTGATTCTTGTAGTATAACTTAATGTAATTCTGGGCTGTTCTTTTCTTTACTACCAACTTCGCGACCCGCAGCTGCTGCAGTCTTTCCACCATATATTACTAGGTTGAGAGCATAGCCAACTGTTCGTCAGTGTAAATTGCGATATGCAGCGCGTTTATTCTTGCGTAAGTGGCATAGACTCTGCTAGACTAACAGCTTCACCTATGTTTGAAAAGCGCCTTTTCTTCCACTTCACTATCAAATGCTTATCTCTTTTTTTCCTGCACTTCCTCTTCACTGTCCGATACACAATCTTCTGAATAAGTCAAGAGGGAATAATGAACATCCTCTGCGTTTTCAAACATTCCATCATTCCAATGAGCAATCACAGGTTCGCGCAAGTCCATACCTACATCAACTCCTGAAACCTGCAGCTCTGCATCACTTCATTCTTAAGAGCGCTCGTACCAAGGATTGAGTTGAAGAAATCAGGTACCAAAGCCCTGCTATTGCTGCCTAGAGCAGATATTTCGGACCCAGTGATCGGAATATTGTCAAAGGACCAGCTGTTCGCACCGACAATTCGCCTCCGGGCAGACTATAGTTTTTTTCAAATGTTTTTGAAGGTTCCACCCAAAATTGTTTGAGTCAAATTTTGAAGTATCATCTAATCAAACTATGAAAATTCGCAATAAGAGATTTTGAATCAAAAGCGTGTTCTAGTTCAGAAGCAAGTGCAACTACATCCCAAAGTCATAGATAACCATCCTACTAATTAAAAGATAATTCTAAACGACCCAATGGTTAAAACAGTTGACAACACGAGAAAATATCAGCAAAAATAGTGTAGCCGATTCTTTTGTTTCATGCAAAACGCCAGGTACCTGTATGATGTATGGAAAGACAGTAAGTAAAGGTTGAACCTTCTCAAATATATCAATTACAATAACAAAACAAAGCCAGTAGTAATTTTCAACGTAAAAAGTTTGAATTACTGAGAATTACGTCGAGACATACTGTTATTGACTACCTAGATTAGGATCGTAGTAGAGGATAATAGGGCTACAATTCCAGGGTCAAAATTGATACAGCTGAAAAAGAGTTCTTTTTTTATTCTTCTATGCACAGACTAATTAAAAAGCTGGCTTTCAATTCTACTTCTGCTTTCTACTTTCGGCTAATTCTATAACACATCCCACGGAGGCTTACGTGATATTTAAAGCAAGCCATGGTTCCCCAACCGTCTGACCCTTGTTCTCAATATCTTGTAGATTCTCTCACAAACAAAATGATCACGGAACTTTTGTTTATTCTACCATATCAGCTTCCTCAATACGTGAGGTCTCATCAATAGCTGCCCCGCTGTGTTCAACAAATGAGAGTAGCACTTCCTATCTAGGAACGTTATTCATGGTGTAATCAGTCATTACAACAACAAGTGAAAGAAAATTAGAAAATCAAAGACTTAAAAAATTCCACTAAGTATGATCCTGTTTTGTTTATAAAGTGCGATCCAGAATGCAGATCAAGGAAAGTTTGATTATTCTTTCTAATGAAAACAACGATGAATTCATATCTTAGTAGTAAAGTTAACATTGTGTCGTGTAGCTAGTATGTCGTTTTACACCTTAATAGCGGGACTACAATACAGTTTCCCAATTTGGTATATGGATCATTGTATTTTACATGGAATGTAGCTCTCTCCTTTACGCAGTATAAAGACGATCAGACCATCTTACTACATGCATCATGTATCAAACTAATTGTACAGCTTAATCTATGCAAGATGGTTCTTTCCCTCTTTCTTTACATCTCTCTATCCTCATAGATCTACACTGCACTTATAGAGACAACACATAGAACAACACATTACACAACGCATACACTTACATTTAGAGACAACATAAAAATAGTCGTGAAAACACAATAATAATAAAAACAATTCGACTCAGTCTCAAAGGATTCTATTATCCGATTTTCTCTTATTTCATTTGTCTCTAACATATACCACACAATGAGTGTACAAAGAATAGTATTAATGGCCCTTCTTTGAGCAGATAATGACCATGAATGACACATCGTACCTGTATCATCTCTAGATCAATTCACTGATCTCATACACACTGGTCCATCCTCGTAAATCAGGTAAATGAAACCTTACTGACAGTGGCCGTCAAATGATCGCTCCCTTCTCTTTGACAGTTAAGCAATTGTTGACGATACGAGGCATCACATACCGCACCTTCCTATTCTGTTTCTCTAGTTTTGATGGTTATATTGTTTTTATTTGAATCCATCCTCACCACTTGTGCAATGGACGAAATTTGGCAAAATTGTAGAATCCAGATCAAGGTCCGTGGGAACCGGGTGCGAAACAAAACGTTAAAGGCAAAACCTAGTTCCGATCCAGCCAGGGAAGACATTTATTTTGACAAGCACGAATATAATCCTCTCTATCTTTCTTACCTCCACTTTCTCTTGGTTTTTCCTTCAGTGGTTATCATCAATGACTGATTCCGTATTACACGGTTCCATAGACCTCCTATTGACCCTTTTTGTATCCATCAGTTTATTAGTGTATTCACCTTTGCTCTTTGCATGACTTAAGAAAAACAGAAAAGCTTCAAATAGTAGAGGAGGCCACAAACAAAGCTTTGTCATAAAGGCTTATCTCCTTGAGCTACAAGTGTCTTTGTATGCATTTCAGAATTAGATATTGTAATCTTTTTGACAGAAATATGAGTATCGTAGAATATAGCAGTATACTGTATGATTTACACATAATGCGACATTTGGCACGACTCACCTGCCAACTATGTGATATCGGCTTGTAACTTACAATTTCGGAAAACCGGTTAGGCATACACATCTTAAAAGTCCTGTTTAGCGGGGCTTGTATGGTTTTGATAACCTTGATTTAGTAGCGCAGCGTAGACCCTGAAGCTTTAATTTGACATTCTTGTTTCAAGCATGATTGCATCTCTGTTTAAAAAAAGTTTTCCAACCTACCAGCTTAAAAGATCTAATAGAATTTGCTTTTGTTAGAAAAATGAAAAAGTCGGTCTTAAACTTTCGAAGGTCTTATTTATGAATATCGAGGAATAGATCATCGAATGGCATAATGGAAAAAGTTGTTTCCACGTAAAGACGACGAAGTTATAGTCTGGATACACCGTCATTAATAAGTGAAGAGCCAATTACGCATGTGACGGTTTCGGATTACCGTCGTACCTTAAAAGAGACAACAGAAGTAGCAAGAACATTCTATCACATCTCTTTTGCGTTGTCTTCTCTCATTATGCTTCAAGCCGTTTTTGAGTGGTGCTGCTCAAAACTGACAGCTTTGATTCGGCGTTCCCATGAATGGAACTGGCAAGGTATCGTCTGCCTTTGTAAAATCGGAAAATATTTCCAACAAGAAGCAGAGCGATTAAAACGAGAAGAAGGTGAGTCTTACAGAGGGGACAAGTTTTTCCTGATCAATAGCCTTTATTTATCAATGCACACATATCATGTTCAGTCTTTTGCAAAGACTGCGGGCAGAGTGCTCATCCAAATAAACGATACAAAGCATGTCCATTGAACACGCGCCATGGAAAGAAACCTGGTAAGCTAATACAGCTTTTAATCCGCAAGGTGTCTCTGATAATGTCTCTTTCTGTGTAAGTTGGAGTAAAAAGAAAATTGAACTCTACAGAGGAGGCAGAGTTTTCAGCGGCAAAAAAACGTGGAAGACAACTCAAAGCGGAGGAGACATCGAATCCAAATAAATCCAACAAACCATGCCCGAGCTGCAGCGGTATCGATCATTCGAAATCTTCTTCTAAGAATTTCAGGAAACCCTCCAAAACGAAAAAGAGCGTTATCGCAGAGAAACTAAATGACAATCATTACGAAACTTTTACTCGAAAGTTACCAGCTTCATCTGTGCTGCGTCCCAGAATTTCGAGAGATTTTCCAGGAGAATAGCGTTCGATTATCGGCCTTCCTTAGGGAAGTTATCTTCCGTGCTCAGCTACTTGTCAACTCGTACATTATTGCGAACTGTGAGAGGCCAGTGCCTTCTTATATTTACACTCAAAACTTCTGGTATTCGGCGTGCCAGCTTATCATGCGCATCAATATTAGCAACAACAATCCCAATTTTCCTCAAGAGCTACGTGATCACTGGAGAGTTTTCTTGGATAACCATCCAAATGCTCTTTATCCTGTTAGGAATTTTTCGGGTTACAGTGATGCCCTTTCCGCGGCCTGTGTCACGTTAGCCACCACGTATTCCAACAATGTCGCTGAAAACTTTGAAAGCCGCCTAAAGTTTTATATCTCGAGACGACTTACAAAGCTAATACATGTAAGATGAAGACATACATAGTCCATACCTCTCAACTAACTACATATGTATAGGGCTTATCCCAAAAAAATGCAAAAGCCATTGCAGGAGACTATATTTATGAACTCCTTGCTAGAGGTGATCCTCACTGGCCTTTCGAAGATGAACTTGCCGTCTCGGACTTTGATCAGGCTGTAGAAACCATTTGTGGCGAGTTTGCAACACTAATGCCCGAATGGCAAACAAACGCGGAAAAACTATCTGCTTCTCCAGGCAGCTACATTCCAGTGTTGGCATATATACTCGCCGAATACAATCAAGAACATGAAGAAGCCAAACGAAAACAAAACGCTCAAGAAGAACAAAACGCTCCAAAAAACCAAGAAGCCGAAAAGGCAAAAGATAGTTTTAAGGATCTACCGCGATTGTTTTCTCTGTCTCCGTCTCCTTCAACTCATTGGAGATTTATCTGCGTTAATTCCAAGATCCTTCAACAGTTAACGAACATCAGCCATCGAAAAGACTATGAGGACAGCTTGCCCAGTTTTATCAAGTTTTTGAGTTCCACAAGCTGGGATTTGACAGGTATTTTTATGATTATTTGAAGCTAAATTTCTCAAGAATGTTTGTTAGTCTGGAGCAGCTTCAAAATTTCAGTACCAGTGGACGAATCGCTTTCAAATGTTATCTTCACCGATGGCTACGCGATTGACTTCCAGTTCGCTCGCGCACGAAAGACAGAGTCAGTGGTCACGGACGTCAGCCTTTCTGTTGAAGACATTGACGGTAGTCATATCTATGACAATTTTGCACCATGTGCGATTGATCCGGGCATCAATCAAGTCTTTACTGCTTCTTATGGCTGCGGATCAGAACCTCATGAAATAAGGAGATGCTCAACCAAAGAATACTATGTGTATACCGGTTCGCCGAATAGACAGAATAAAATGGAGAAGGAAGAAAAGCAGCAAGGCATACAAGACATTGAAACCTCATTGGAGTCTGGGAAAACAGCGCATATCGAAGCCTACGATGGTTATCTACGATCTATATTCGGCAATATGGACGTGCTTTTCCAGTTTTATGGTCCGCATCGAGCTGAAGCTCGATTTCGAGGATATCAAGGCGTGCAAAGAGCAAGAGAGGAAGTGGTCAATATACTAGCATTTGGTGGTAAAAAGTACAACTGTAGCAGACGGAAACGGACGGGATCAAACAGAAAAGCCCGGAAAAGGAAGCGAAAAAATCAGAAGAAGCAGATCAATAAAGATTCAGAAGTTGGCAATCCGTTGCGCCAAAGGTTAGTATTTATCTGCATGACAGTTCGTTACCTGCAGTAATTAACAGCTAATTGATAGCCTTCCCCAGCCAAATACATCTGCCGAACGCAGTACGCTTAACAAAACCAAGCGTTTACCTCACTGGAGGCAAAAGAAATTCACTGTTGAAAGGAAAGTGCCACTCATTGTATTTGGGGACTGGATGTTCAACAATCGATGCAACTACAAAGGACACCGAACGGAAGTTGTGAATATCCTCTGGAGGTCTTTGAAACGGAGGGAAAAGCGCGAAGAACTATTGGTGCTCACGATAGATGAATACCTTTCTTCGCAAGTAAGTTGGAGCGATTGATAGTAATATAATGCTCACAAACGTCGTTTAGGTGTGCCATAGCTGCAGATGCCGGTCCCTGCAAAAGCTTACCACAGCCGATTGCGTTTCTCACCATAGCATCTTGGTATGCAAAAACTGTAAGATGTTATGGGACCGAGACGTCTTGGCCAGTAAAAATTTATTATTGATTGCGGAGTCAATTTGGTCTGGGCAAGGAAGACCAAGAGAGTTTGCCCGGCCCTCATTAGATCAATATACCGCCGTACGAATACGGTTGGTCCCTCTGGGGACTTTTAGGTTTTTACGGTAAGTGTATTAGCCAATTTTTCTAGTTAGGATTGTTTTGCTGACGTTTATCTTTCGCAGGTGATCACATCGGTAAGCTCACTATCACATTTTAACAGGAAGATACTCACCAACAATTACTGGCAAATTCTTTATAACTTTTATCTCCAAATCTTCAAACAATTTTGGGCGGAATCTTAAATTAATTATGGATGAAATCTTCAAAATTTTTTTGAATAAACCAGTAAGGCATCAATACTTTTTCGAGCGGCGCTCTACCCAAATCTACAGAAACTTTTTTTTTGTCGGGAAAACTGTAAAGGCGACAGGCAACTTTGGTCCTGAGTTGTTCCTTTTTTTTTTCTTCCTTTTGGTTTCCCTTCTTCCATTCTTCTTTTCCTTTTTTTCTCTTCTCGTAAACCGTACAAAAATGACGTCTTTACGAAGTTCTCCCTACGTCATATTTAGTCTTGTACTTGTTCTCGGTGGACTAACGTTACAATCGACGGTCGTCGTCCTTGTGCAACTCCTATCGTTATTCATCTGGCCGTTTTCTGCTCAAGTTTACTACAACTATATTGCGCTCACGATGCGGATGTGGTCACAAAGTCTGATTGCTATTGTTCAGTTATTTGCTCCTAGTCAGTTACTGGTCACTTTCGATGACAGCTGTGTACGCGAGATTGGGGAAAATGGCACAGTTGTGAGAAAAGACGTGCATGATCTTGTTATCCGAGACAAACAAGGTGATATTGTTGGCATTTCGTTTCCCGAGAGAATCATTATTACAGCCAATCATCAGGTAGGTCTGACATAAACACGCCAGAAATTTTTAGACTTACGCTACTACCTCTTTTTCTTTGCCTACCCAGATCTATGGCGACTGGATGTATATTTGGTTCATAGCCTATCTTTCTAAGGCCCATGGTTCTATGAAAATCCTTCTGAAACATAGCCTAAAGTACATTCCCTTTTATGGACTGTAAGTAGCCAATGCCACAAACGGTTTTCCCCCATCTATTTATTCTAATATCTTGTTTATAGGGTATGGGATGACACCTCGTGACCGCATTCGGATTGACTCATGTTATCTTTAGGGAATGCAATTCTTCGAATTTATATTTCTTAAGCGTAAATTGGCAGCAGATAAAGATACCATCGTGAGCAATTTGAGTCGAGCCAGGAAACTAATGCTTCCTCTTTGGCTTGTCATATTTCCGGAAGGCACGGGTAAATAACAGAAAAATTCAAGTAAACAAAGGAACAGATTCGTTAACATTTATGTGTCTTATAGTCATTTGTGACAGGATGCGTCAACGCTCCAAGAAATTTGCCGAGCAAAATAACATGGTAAATAGCGGATCATGACATGATCTTGATTGTATATTCATTCTCCAACAGAAAGACAATCAGTTTACCTTGCTGCCGAGATCCACTGGTCTCAACTTGTGCATGTCAACCCTCGATGACAGCGTCGATTGGTTGTACGACTTTACGATTGGTTATCCGGGCATTAAGCCGGGCGAGAATCCCGAGGACGTGCTTACCCTAAAGAAAATCTTCTTTTTGGGGCAGTACCCGTCTCACATTCACATCCATATCCGACGTTACCCTATCAAAACTATCCCAAAAGAACCCGACACGTTCTCTAAATGGCTTTTTGATCGTTGGGTTGAGAAAGATGAAAAAATGATTTACTTTTACGAAGAAGGACGGCTGCCTGGCGAAAATCAAGGCGCAGCGGAAGAGATGGATACTCCGTTGCTTGGTAGTGCCAATACATTCAAGATACCCATTCGCCTGAGATACCCCGTCCGTGAAATATTGGAACCCTGGTTTTTCCTGCTTCCGTACATTCCACTGGCGTGGATGGCTATCACCATATTTGGCTTGATTCATAGTTATGCGTCCACAATGTATTGATACGCTTACCTCTTCTGATATCTTTTCCTTTACTTGTATTTTATTCGTGTAATATTATCGTTAATGAAAATTAGCCTGTTTTAAGTGTATACAAACTCATGATACGTCGAGACAAACTGACAGTAAGATTACGCTCTGTGATATCATTATGCACGTGATTGAAAGTTTATCAATCTTCTTTTTGTTAGTAGAAAACGAAAATTGTTTGCTGCATATGAAACATTGCGCATGCACGAAAGAAGATATCCCTACCAAGGACAAGTTTGCTATAAATCCATGACAGAATAATCGCAAAGCCCATTCATCATTCTGTTTCCTAATCCGTAGGGAGAATCCGAAATCGACAAACTCATAGACATCAATGTGCTATTCGCAGTGAATGTTAAATATTCCAAAAGTCGATTGTCAAGCAATTTTTTTTAGATCATTTCGATCTCCGAGTCACTTTTGCCTTTTGAACCATTGCAGCTTTTTAACTCTCTTCATGGCTTCATGGCTTGTGGAAAGTGTCGATGATCCGCAGTTGCGTGATTCAGTGAACAATTTGATCTCACGCCATCCAGACAGTCAAACAGTAGTGCAAGCTCTGGTGGCCTATTACAATGCCAAATTAAATACTGACGAACCGCGACCAAAAAAGCGAAAGATCGATGAATCGAGTGGAAGCATCATCGCTACTATCAATGACTTATCCTTTCAACAACCCACAAGGAAAAAGTATAACCTTATTGTTACACCTTCTCATCTACAGATCGCTCTCTCTGGTTCAGAAGTCATTGAGAATGAATGGCCGGTG
Source organism: Apophysomyces trapeziformis B9324 (assembly GCA_000696975.1). Lineage (NCBI taxonomy): Eukaryota > Fungi > Mucoromycota > Mucoromycetes > Mucorales > Mucoraceae > Apophysomyces > Apophysomyces trapeziformis. The sequence goes on from JNDP01001298.1 coordinate 62,029, forward strand.
GGACACTTCAGTTTAGGCGTTTATGTGCCAACTCCTGATAAACCATCCCATACATTTGCATTATTTCGGAAGCAAGCAAGCGAAGAAGCTATTGTTTTTACCGTTCAAGATAAAGGTAGTATAACCATCAAGCGACCCAACCAACCAGATGAGACGGTGGAAAAAGACAAACATACTGTTATCGCACGATTATTAATGGAAAACGCACGAATAAACTTTACAACACCAGACACACAAAGCTTTCGATCCACTGGTGTGTCCGCAACAACGGGCAAACCGCAGGAACGATATCATATCAACGCTTATCTCAAGACAAAGGACGGTAGTCTTTTTTTCTTACCCTCTGGGGTGTTGTTCGGTTTTCGAAAGCCAACCTTATTCTGTCCTCTATCGAGTATAACTGCCATAGCTGTAAGCAGCGTTACCCAGCGCACGTTTGATTTGACGATCAAGATGGCCAAAATCCCCTTAGGATCAGCGACCAAACAAGCTACCGAGGAAGAAGAAGAAATGTCCTTGCCTTTCTCGATGATTGAACAGTCAGAATATGAAGGCATCAATGCATACATTAATAAGACGGGCATTAACGACAGAAGCATGGATGAAGAACTTAGAGCACCTGAACCAAAATCTAGAAAGGAAGGTCTAACGGAAGATGGCGACGATACAGATGGACGAATGGACACAAAAGCTATGGAAGAAGAAGAAGAGGAACAGGACGAAGATTTTGAACCAAGTGAAGAGGAAGAAGATCCCTTGGAATATGATACGGATGCAACCGGGGAGGAGAATGGCGAAGACCAAGTTGACCAGGAAATGGAAAATGATGAAATGAAGGAAGAAGAAGCAGAAGCTGATACGCTTGAATTAATCTCTGACAGCGACTGACATCGAGTGCTCTTTATGCTTTGAAATTATGTAATATATATCGCCTTGTTTCATAATGGCTTTTCAATTCCCTCACACTGATACCGTCACGCGTTCTTATTGGCTCGATCGCCAACTGACGTCGACAAAAATTCACCTCATGTCGATTTTCGCCTTTGTGTGAGTGTATGCTTTAAGTGCTGGCTTTTCATTGACAGGACCACTTTACACTATCGAAGTTTACGTCTTTCTCTTTTTATTTAATATTCGAACGACGTGACAGAAAGAGCCGAACATTATTTACTCTTCTACTGCTTTTTTGGGCTTCTCTGATACCATTTTATTCCGCAAGTTACTCTTGGCTTGATTTCGCGTTGTGATGGCTACTGGAGAAGATAGCAGTAAGAAACGAAAGATGGTTTCCGATGACCAAGGTCCAGCTCCTCGTCCTCCTCCTAAAAAGCGGTTCATGTCATCAAGATCGTCTTCTCCACCTCATGCCCGCGAGGATCAAGCGGACGACGATGGCCAAGAAGATTCGGCGGGAATTTTCGATGTATGTATCCTCGTCATAACTATTACATAACGGGCTAATATATACGCATAACGACTTACTTTGATTATCGGTCTTTTAGGAACCATTGGAAATGTATCGAAGGGACGCTATCATAAGACAATGGAAAGAATACATGGTCAGTTAACCATTCGGATACGTGATTTGATTGATCTGATAAACAAATTCAACGTATAAAGCGCTGTGCGGAACGATGGAAGAAACACGCGATGGAATCCCAAGATATACTACAAAGCAGCGAAAGACAATCAAATATTTGGGACGCCCGGTTTATGTTGGTATGTTTCAGTCAGCATATATCAGTTGGCACATAAAGACTGAACGGTTGACGATTTTTCCTTGTAGATTCAAGACGACATTGGGAAACATCTATCTGATTTAGAAACATGTATGCCAGCTGATCGAACTGAAACTGAAAGTGAGGACGTATCTAGCATCGAGGCATTATATTAATACCGAAGCGTAGATATCAGGCTGTTTGATGATCTGCTTGATGAAGACTGGGCGACCGAACTTACGGCAGATATGAAATCAGCATTGAAAGACAGAATATCTGCAGATAGTTTCATTGCAAGGTTTCTCGCTTGTTATTACGCATGGTGGAAAAAGAGGGAGCAGTCTATCAACCAGTTTAAACCATTATTTGGTATGTGTAAATTGCTGCGTGCTAATTCAAGTATTAATCGATAGATATACAGATAATCCTACGCTAAAGAGTCTAAAACAAGAATACGATAATGCTGTGATTCGATGGAAGAACGATCAACATCCATTTCGGAATTTATCCTATCGGTACATGCGGCTAATGATAAAAGTGAGGATTAAAGAAAACGACGATATTTTACAGCTGAACGTTGGGATCACATAGTATCTACTTCTGACGGAAGAACTGTCTCTCATCAATACACGCCTTGAAAACACGGACAATTTCTTACGTGATGTCAACCTCGAATTGGTGAATGCAAACGAAAAGCTTATTGCTAAAGAAGATATCATATCAAAACCGAGAAACGATGAGTCAAGCATGATTGAAGAAAGCAAAACAAACAATTCGAATGATGAAGCCAAGGATAATGTCCAAAAGGTAGGGGAAACTGGGTACCTATCTAATCGTTCCTTAAGATTTTATACATAGACCACAGAACCGTCCGATGATCCTCTTGTTCGTATACAACAGACTTTAGACCAGCAATTAAAAGAAGTCGAAGCACTAAAAGATCAACGTGTTGCATTGAAACACCAAATGTGTCAGTTGGAAGTGGATCTAGTGGCAATTCCAGGCACTCGTATATACAAAACAACATTAGGTCGTCAACTATATCAATCACGGGAGTACCACAAAGATAAATATCGCAATGTCCTGAGCGTATTTGAGAAGCTGCGACGCGATTTGGAAGAAGCACAGGGTAGCAGGCGACGATTTGTGAAAGAACTGGATGCGAAGCAAGTTAGTCATATAAAAGGATTGGAAGATCAACTACATCGATTAGAAAGCGACTTGACGCGGATACGTGGACAAAGAGATGCATTACAAGTTCAACTGGAAGAACATAAAGCATGCGCAGAATCTGGACGCATATCGGTGAATGAATTGCGGGTTATTATGGAGACGCGGATGGTAGGGTGACGGTTGTGGTAGAGGCCATCTTATTTAGTTATTGATCCATTAGGAAAGGGCATCATGTTTGGAAATAGAACTCGCAAGACTTCAACGGAAGAATATCGCCATGCTGGGCGACAGGAGGATATATCAACTATTCGCTTCGACGTCTTCTGAAGGAAAAGTTGTCGAGACTTTGCAGGAAAAACTGAGGTACTTCAATGAATAGGAGCTCTTTTCAGTATAATGTTCTTAGCTCATTCCTTCTATAGGACAGCAAATGAGCGCATAAATGAATTAAGGTCGCAACTTACCGCAGATATCAAAGCAGTGGATAACATAGAAAGTTTACTGGACGAAGAACTGAAATGGACTGTAAAAGCGAATCGTATCCAGGATGAAGTGGATAAATTTACGGAAAAATATGGGTTTGAGCCGTCAATGTCGGACAAGACAGTTGCACGCGATACCTTGCAGGCCAAGGTTGAAGCGGTGCAAACGAAAGTAAAAGAAGCGAGTCAAAAAGTAGCTCGTCTGGAATCTGTACGTAGTTAAATATGTCTTTGCCCGTTCGACTAATCTTTCGAATATTGTAGACCGAAAAGCAATTCCTTGCGGAAATACAAAGTGTCACAAAAGTCTATGATGAACTGGAGGAACAAAACATGGGTAAAATACAGGCACTGCGTCGGACCGAGGATGATATCATGTCATTACAATTGAAGGTAAACATTCTTTTTTTTTTTTTTTTTTTTTCGAGCCGTTCGTGTTAACTTGAAATGACATATTAGCGCTTCAAATACAGCCAGACGTTTACTGCCCTGAATAAGTCCAAGGATTCATATACAATGGTAGCAAATGCATTAACGAAACAAGTGGAGAAACAGTTAGCATATATTAAACAGCTAAACGAGCGAGAAAAAAATTTAACTGGTCAGATTGTAAGAACGGGAAGCAAAAGAGACTTGCGTTGCTAAACTGTTATTATAGACTGTTCTTGATCGTGATTTGAACGCTGGGAATGCTGCATTGCAAATTTATACGCAAAGGGTTACGGAAATAAAGGCAGTGATCAAAGACCTAGAGGACAAGATATATCTGACTAGGCGGAAAGTTGAAGAGGTTGGTAGAGTATGTAGATAATGAGCAAACACTGATATGGCGTAAAAATTATAGTCGGAAAACTTGGTAAAAGAAAAGATACGACAATTTGAAGATGAAGCATCAGCGCGGAAAAGACTTGATGAGAATCACGAGCTGTTGCGACGAAAGCTTGACGCGACAAAGAAGGTGGATAGTCCGAACGAGATGAGGTTACGGAAAGAGAGGGATGAATATCGTGTAAGTCGTGGTGCTTTTCTTGACAGAGCTTTACTTATATTTGGATGTAACAGGCATTACTAAATTGCAGTTCGTGTCGAACTCGATTAAAATCCCATGTCCTCATGCGTTGTATGCATACGTTTTGTAAAGAATGCCTCGATACTCGTATAGAGACACGACAACGACGCTGCCCTAGTTGTGGCGAATCATTTGGCGTGAATGATGTAAAGCAGTTTTACTTTTAGGCTATGTGTATCCATGTTTTTTTCTTATCGGTTTTAATAAATTAATGACGGAACACAGAAATTCATTGAACAAAAAGACTTATCAAGAGCACCAAATGATGTCAGGGAGAAGATGGATGGACGGAGTTAGATTGTGTCAGGGGAATGCATGATCTATCATTAGTCGTTCTCTCTCTCTTTCTCTCCCTCTCTCCTTTTTCTTTGTGAGCGAACACTGGTTGTGTTATCTATTTTCTGAAGTTTATTCAGACCGCTCTATGTCAATATCCTCATGACCACGTTTGATGGATTTGACGACGTTCAGAAACAACGATGCCGACATCAACGGCTGTCAAGCCATGTGTATCATGATAAGAAAGACAAGATGGCCGTCCTTCTAGACTCTCAGTTCTCAGATACCACCTTATACCAAGACAATCATCCCCAGAAAACACCATCCTACTCTAGCTGGCGCTCGATCTTTGCAACTGGTCCTGTCCCGTTCCATCCACCTGGGTGGCCTGTGGTATTTACCTACATTATGCTTTCCTTTTTCTTTCTCGTCTTCTCTGGCGAACTACTGTATAGTCGACAGACTACTGGTAAAAAAAAGAACTGTCAATCAAACAAAAAGAAAAAAAAACCCCATATTTCCTCTCTCGTTTTATTATTTGTCATTTTATGCAAGAACGTCGAGTATGAATTCTGTTTTCTGCTTTATGTAATCTAGGTAAATTTATTGAGTTAGAACCATTGAATACCATGATTGGCCCCTCCGCACAGGTATGTACACTACTACATCCTTGTTAAGTTTAGTCCATCTGGTCAATTAGGTGTTGATCCAAATGGGTGCTCGTTTTACGCCATGTATGCGAAATATGACGACCGTTCCTTCTACCGATCGTTACGTATGTCTTAATGCTACCCAAGACGCCTATCCAGGTCTTCTCAATCCCGTGGTGGATCTCACGGATCCGGGAGGTACCTGTTCCCTTGCCGATATCTGCGGCATGGGTGGGTTCCAGAATCCGAATCAATCCTTCCGTTTCCTCACCACTTTGTTTCTCAATTCCGGCATCATTCAACTCTTCATCTATAGTCTCCTCCATTTGGTATTAACCATACGAGTAGAACGCGCTATCAATGCAATACGCTTTGGAGGTAATCAAAGAAAAACCCCATTGGTCCAATTACGTTGCTGAATTTTATTAAAAAATGGGTAACAGCTCTTTATCTTCTCACTGGTGTTTTTGGCAATATTTTTGGAGCCAACTTTACCTCTCCATTCACACGTAAAGAAGAAGAAGAAACAAGAAGAGCTTGTGGTTAGCATATGAGGAAAGATACTTACATCTTGTTCTTTTTTTTCCCTTTAACAGCTATGGTTGGATGTAGTAGTTCGTTGTTCGGTATCATGGCCTGCTTATTTGTTGACCTCGGCGTAGCATGGCATTTGGTTGACCAGCCGTTTCGACATCTTATTAAGCTAGTGGTGTTGACAGGTAAAGAAAAAAACAGTTCAGGAAAAAAATAGACGATAAAGGATATACATTTTGATTCCACCTTATGCTTATACTATTATCTTGTCTTAAGCACTTGGATTTATCTTGGGTCTGTTACCGGGGTAAGATAAAAAAGAATTGAACCAGCTATTTGGGTTAATAGTAAGAATCGCAATGCGCCAACTTACCACCCCTGTTCTAGAGTCGACAACTATTCTAATATCGGAGGATTCTTGGGAGGCTTGCTTTTAGGGATCGCATTGATGCCATCGATGCCTGTTTCAAGAAAACGTACCATACTGCTCTGGGTGTTGCGTGTCATCTCATTAGCTGTATTTATTGTGTTATGGGTAGTCATGTTTCGTCGTTTCTATCGTGATCTTGGAGATCTTTAATCCCGGGATTCAAACCCCACGATAGCAATGAAAGCAAAAAAATTTTTTATCATGATTTTGCTGTTTCTTTTCCTTTTTTTAATGCGCTTTTGAACAGAAAAAAAAAAACAAAAGAAATGATATCAAACAACTGAAAAAATGTTACAAGGAAAATAGAAGGAAACGAAAAGAAAAGGATTGTGAGAAAGAGAAAAGATAACAAAGAGGAGAAAACCTCGAAACTGTGATTTTTTTTGTTTTCGGTTGATTGTATGTCGTTGAGTGAATACTTTTTTTTTTGCTCTTCCAAAAGAAAATAATACAAAATCCATTTACAGGCCCTCTTCTTCCTCCTCCAAAATATCTTCATGCATGACTCCTCTCAAACGTCGTTCTTTTTCGCTTTCAAGTTGACCATACAATAAATATAATGCACGTTCGTTCGATTCAGGTGTGCCTTGGATAGTAAACATGCGTTCACCCGTCTCGTCATCGGGCACTCTGGCAATGGAAATTCTTGAACCGGATAAACGACGGATCTCAGAAATCTTCGAGCCTCCCCTGCCTAGAAAACCAAAAAGTCAATCATGGCGTTATTTTTCACCAACCCAACCATGACATACCAATGATGCAGCCAACCATGTCGCTAGGGATGGAAATATGTTGAGTACGGATATTAGGATCATTAAGGTAGCTTTGTGACGATGTCGAAGCGCGGCGTTGAGATTGATATTCGGGAGGGGGATTGCTGAAATCAGAGCCGTTACCAGTACGTGTAATCGAAGCACGACGTTCGCCAGTGGTTCCGACTTTGGTGGGATTGTAAAGGATAGTTCCGTAAGCGCGCTCTTTGTCCTCAATCAGACATTGTCCGATTTCGAGAACTGCCAGACGAACAGAGTCCACGGCACCTCGTACTTCCACCACACGTTCAGTGCTCTGTGGCAACAGAGTCTTAGATGCAATCATGCGGACACCCGAGGTATCCTGGATATGCTTGATCTTTGCACCCTGACGACCGATCACCGTGCCCATCAGGTTGTGCGAGATAAGCAAACGAATGGTTGCCACTGCGCCAGCAGGTGCAGCTGAAGAGGTAGTAGGGGTGGTAGGAGGAGTGGTTGGCGAGATGGGGTTATCCAACAAAGTCTGGGCAATAAGCGAATAAGCCTGAAGAAAGAAGTCATGTTAGTAAATAATGCGGCAGAGGTCGTTTGTTATTATTGATTTTTTTTATTTTACCTTTGCCACACCTTCCAGTGTGCCGCTGACGGTTAACACACGATCATGGACACCTTGGACGACTTTGGACACACCGGCCTTGACACCAGTGGAGTCCCTTAGCTCAGCCACATTCTTACCACCTATTTTTTATGACCGTTCAGTGAGAAGACGATTATATAGGGTTTTCTTGAGCCAAGGGAAGGGGAAGAAAAAATAAACTTACCTTTGCCAATGATAACACCGGCTTCCTTTGTAGAGACTAAGGCGCGTAGGGTGAGTTGAGCGTCATCGGAATCAAATTGTTGATCGACTGATGCATTTTCAACTTGACTGCTGTTCGCGTTGTTCTGTTGCTCGGAATAACGGTCATCGTACTGGTCAGAACTCGTATGGGAAGCTTGAGACATGATGGATCTAGGTAACAACGCGTCAGATGTGGATGCAAATACTATTTTGCTATGTTACGCGTCATGGCAAGATCATTACTTTGGGGATTTTTCAAGGAAGTGATACTGTTGGTAGTCCTTTGTTTAGGGGTCTTGGGGAATGGAGGAGGGAAAAGAGCGCAAAGTGATTACGAGTGGGGATGACGGAGGGATGAAGAGCTAGTACGCTAAGAGTATGGCTATAGAGAGAGAGAGAGAGAGAGAAAGAGAAATAGAGACAAAGAAAAAAGAGTAAGAGAGGAAAGAGAAGAGTTCCCCCCCCTCCGCGCTGGGACAGAATCCTCACTCGCCTCTGTCTCTCGCTCTCTCCGAAGAAGAAAAATTTCCCAGTCGGTGACGCAAATCTTTTTTTTTCTCTCTCGCTTTTTTTCTTGGATCACCAGGAATCCCCCAGTTTCAATTTATATAACAATAAAGATTTGGAACTATCTAAGATCGAATAAATTTGGATTTAGGACCCTTATCCTGCAAACACAGAAACAAAATGATAAGTAATGCATGTCTAGCTTATAGTATATATACATCATACCAAACACGCTCGGCAATGGACTAGCAACTGTCCCTTCTCGTTCTCGGTAGACTTGGCACCTGAATCCATTTGTTTTTTACACCCTTCACAACGTAGACATTTCCTATGCCATCGTGTAGCACGAGGCCCAGGTGTATCATCCATGATCGCAATACTTGTATGGCAGTGCGCACAGATTTTGGATCCACCTAATTTAGGTAAGGCCCGTGATGATCGTTGCATAAATATCTGTGACGGGTCTGGTGTTTCCTCATTGGCCTTGCTAACCATACATCGCTCGCACTGGTATTCTCCATCTATAACGTACAGCTGATCTTGACCTACAGATTCATGGCAAGAACTACACTTCAAACACTATGGTAAAAGCATCATTAACCGACCAGGTTTGATACGCTTTTCGATTTTACCTGCATGTGAAATAGACGATCGCCTTCTCTTAAACACTGTTTTTCGTTTATTGGTTTTTGACAGGCATGACATTGATAAGTTTCCGGCAAGTTTGATCCAATCGAAGTAGGGCGGCACTTGATATTTTTCGGAAAAGGATTAATTCACCTTTTTCTTTTTTGCTTCTCTTCTATTTACGCTTGTCCTACCTGAGTGTGGTATATGTTTGTACCATCCGTGGCAAAGCCAAGTTCGGTAAAGTGACCATGACAACCAGCACAAGTTAAGCAATCCATATGGTAAAATCGATCGCCTGTTGGTAGTGGTAATTTCAGTCGCCGACTACCCTTCAGTGGCTTCTGACAATGGCTGCATATCCGTCTAATTCGCTTTGCCAGCTCCTGTGATGTTTCAGAGGAGGAGAAAGATGTCGTACGTACACGCTGGCGAGGCACGTCTTCTTTGTGTGACAGTGGTAACGATGTTGATGATGTCGGTCCCTTCGGTTCCGGTGATATCTCGTCGGGTGTCTTGTCTAGCGACTTTTGATAATGGTAAAATAGTTGAGAAGCAGTGGGTAACTGTGATGACGCTGCATTCCGCGAGCCATGCAAAGCGAGACTCTCTTGTGTATTACTCTTGATACTATTGAAATAATTGGAACTCATGGTGGAGGTTGGTGACGTTGTAAGCGATGGTGTCTGGATAGGAGTGGATACGCTGGATGAAGGTAATGGTCCTGTGATGATAGTAGGACGTTGGCATGCTTTGCAACAAGGTTTACCAGAGGTCGAGTCAATCGATATTTTTCCGAGGACTTCGGAACAGATATGACACCGGAAGCAGGATTTGTGCCATATCTGACCACGAGCTTCCATCACATCATTTTCTTCAACAGGCTCGTCGCACGTAGCACTAACAGAGTGAAAAAGAAAAATTAGTTTGTACAAAGTGTACTCTTTTCGTTCGTGTCACAACTGTTTGACTATTACCATGAACGACAGGCTTTGCAGGAGCCTTCAAGGACCGACATTTGGCTTTGACACTTTGGGCATGTTTTATAGATAGATGATCGTTGACGCTGTCTATAGGCTGTGCTTAATAGAGGCATGCTTGTAGTGCTTGTGATCGGTTCGTTCAAGATACTATTGGCGTATCTAAGACAAGTCAGATAGCATGAGTTCTACCACTTCTTCCCCCGTCTTTCTGTCTCTCAGTGGCTACATACTGCGCTTGCCATTTATCTTTACTTGCTTGTTTTTCTTCCGTTACTAAAAGCCGATTTGCTTGACAACAGCAAAATGCAAGTTTAGCACCATAACGTACACATTTGAAAAACTGAAAAAGCAAGGCAGACTTACTGCTATTACGTACGGTTTTCCCACCGCATTTTCGGCATTTCTCGTTGTTTGAAATCTCACCGCAGCGAATGCAATAAACCATTGTGTGTGTGTTTTTAGAGAAGGAAAGAAGGACGCATAAGAAAGCTTGAAAATGGTTTAGAAAGCAATAACAAAAAAAAAATAAGTCTTTTTTTGGGAGGGACAAAACATGCCAAATATGGCAAAGATGAAGTATCTTCATAGAACGACATTTGTAAACATCTTGCGATAACGACGAAAATAGATGGAAAGATCAGTGAAGAATAATTTTTTTTCACTTTTGTTTGAGTCTCATGAAGCCAATGCATGCTATACAGAGAGTGAGAGAAACGAAGATAACCATGTATGACCGCAGGGTCCTTGCTATTAAAGTGTACGCGTGTTTTAAATGCATAGCTTAGCTTATCAAAAGCTGTATGCTAATCGGAATTAATCTGCCAACCATACTGTTACATAAGTTGTCATACGCAACTAAATTATCCTATTTCAACAACAGAAGATACATAACGTAATCACTGAGATGTGCTTATGGCCCAGAAAACTTGACTAGTTGTGCCATCGTTTTTTACACCCGCTAAATGGAAAAAAAAATCCTTTGACTTAATGCTGAATGTGCGCTGCTATCCCAAAATATGAGCGGGAATTATTGGTGTTAAAGAACAAGGACCACGAAACAACCCCACTTGGGATAAAACCGGAGCAAAGCATTACATCATGGCACATTGTAATCGTGCTGACAACTGCCCGTTCTGATTGGCTGATTGGATCCACCGTCAATTTTGCTGCTGCGGCACTCCTTTCCTGCGTTAAGTGAGTCTCGTCCATTGTCAGCATGGGTCACCTGTATGTTTGCATTCTTAGTCGTCTACAGGCTCTTGACCTTTGTGAATTAGTATTACCGTTGCAACATGCTCGCTTAATCAGTGGGCCTTAGATTTTGATGGAAATCTTCAGCGTATTCTTGAAAGTATTCGGATAGCTAGAGCGAAAGGCGCAACATTACGCGTTGGACCCGAGCTTGAAGTCCCGTAAGATATTATATCTGCTTTGACAAGTGTGAATAATGCTTAATCCTTATTTTTCAGCGGATATGGATGCTATGACCATTTTTTGGAAGGTAAAACAGAAGATAAAAATAAGTGTATAACTTCACTTTGCTGACATGTTGTAGGCGATACGTATCTACATTCCTGGGAAGTGTTGGCAGAAATCTTGAAAAGTGACGAAGGAAAAGATATGATTTTGGATATTGGCATGTAAGGGGCAAAAGAATAAAACCGGAGCCGGATGAAAAATAAACTTTTGCATAGGCCTGTGATCCATAAGAATGTCAAGTATAACTGTAGAGTTATCATCGCCAAGGGTAAGATTGCTCTGATCCGACCAAAACTATACCTTGCCAACGATGGAAACTATCGGGAACTTCGGTTTTTCACGCCTTGGGAACCTCGTAGACTCGAGACGTACTTTTTGCCTCGTATGATCCAAGCAATAACAAACCAGGTATGTTACCATCCAGTCATAGTAGGGCTTATTGGTAGACTTAAACTGCTGGAGGATTTAGGTTACTGTCCCGTTTGGTGATGCAGTGATCAGCACACAGGACACGTGTATTGGATGCGAGACTTGTGAAGAATTATTCACTCCTCAAAGGTGAATTTGGAAACAGCATGCGCAGCGAACGGAAATTGCTAATATTCCGAGTGGATATTTAGTCCCCACATCGCAATGGGGCTTGATGGTATAGAAATATTTACGAACAGCAGCGGCAGTCATCATGAGCTACGCAAGCTGAACACGCGCATTGACCTGATCAAATCAGCGACAGCAAAGGTAATATACAAACAAAAGAGGGAATGCATTATTGATAAAGAGGGTATACTAGGCTGGAGGTGTCTATCTTTATGCTAATCAGCAAGGGTGTGATGGTGATCGTCTCTATTATGATGGATGTGCCATGATTGCTGTCAACGGGAACATAGTGGCACAAGGTTCTCAGTTTTCATTGAAGGATGTGGTATGGTTAGAAGTCTTGGCTGGCTATCGTTCTGTTCCCCTGTAGTACCTAATTGATTTACCCAACATCGTAGGAAGTAGTGACAGCAACGGTTGATTTGGAGGAAGTGCGATCTTATCGTACCATGTTGGGTAGTAGGTCCATACAATCTCTCCAATCGCCTAATTACCATCGCGAGTTTGTGGACATTGCTCTGTCTCCTGCAGGCTTGAACGTTGATATCCATGCCCGCCCTAGCAAAAAGCGGGAGCCATTCTATCATAGTCCTGAAGAAGAAATCGCTTTAGGTCCAGCTTGCTGGCTCTGGGATTATCTTCGACGATCTAAGACAGCTGGCTACTTTTTGCCACTAAGTGGTGGTATCGACAGTTGTGCAACGGCAATGATCGTTGCATCTATGTGTCGTTTGGTTGTGAAGGAGGTAGAGGAGGGTAATACCCAGGTTTTGGAAGATGCGCGCAGACTCGCCAATGGAGGTGGTAACAGTCAGGACGAATACGTACCAAAGGATCCACGCGAATTTGCCAACCGCATATTTTATACTTGTTACATGGGAACAGAGAATTCTAGCAAGGAAACTCGCAAGAGAGCTGCAGATCTGGCTGAAGCAATCGGAAGCTATCACCTTGACCTCAATATGGACAGCGTTGTGGCGGCCATCCACGGCTTGTTTTCTTTTGTCACAGGAAAGACGCCAAAGTACCGTGTGCATGGCGGTTCCGACAGTGAAAACTTGGCATTGCAGAACATTCAGGCACGCCTTCGGATGTTGCTAGCATATTTGTTTGCACAGCTGATGCCCTGGGTCAGATCAAAGCAGGGCGCCCTTCTGGTACTCGGTAGCGCCAATGTTGATGAAAGTTTACGTGGTTACCTGACCAAGTATGACTGCAGTAGTGCAGATATTAATCCCATTGGAGGTATCAGCAAAACGGATTTGAAGCGGTTTATTGCTTATGCGCAAACGCATTTCAAGCTTGAGATCCTTTCGGAGTTCCTAGTTGCAGTACCAACAGCCGAGTTGGAGCCTATCACAGAAAGTTATGTTCAATCAGACGAGGCGGACATGGGTATGACTTATGACGAGCTGTCGCAATTCGGACGACTCAGAAAGGTCGAACGATGCGGGCCTTACTCGATGTTTACGAAACTAGTACATGAATGGAGCAACTTCTTGCGACCTTCTGAGGTAGCAACCAAAGTCAAGCGGTTCTTTTTCTACTATTCTATCAATCGCCACAAATTGACCACACTGACACCTTCCTATCATGCTGAAGCCTATAGTCCAGATGATAATCGATTCGATTTGCGCCCATTTTTGTATAATGCATCGTGGAAATGGCAGTTCCAACGAATTGATCGGGCAGCTCAAGCATTTGAATCAAGTCCGCAAGAAGATCTTAATGAGCTAGATTAACAGACATATTTATGGTAGAAAAACTGAATAAGATGGAAAAAAAAAAAAGAAATAATCAATTCGAGGCTTCTTTCTTCAGAGTCAGTTTCCGTTTTCCCTCTTCTTCTACTTCCAGCAATTTGTTTCTGATTGTAACGTTCAAAGAAAATTAGGCTGTCTCTGCACTTGCCAAGTGCTGTCTAAGGACATCCATGGCTTCGTTGACTTTCTGTCCCAAGGAGTCCTTGTCTTCCAAAAGATGCAGCAATTCAGCATTATCCATCTCTAATAACATGCCTGTGATTTTTCCAGCATGATCCGGTTCTTGTTGATGGCTAAAAAAAAAGACAAGTTATTGGTCGAATGGGTCCAACATTCAATAAAAGATCCTCACATAAGCGGGTACAAGTGTTCACCCAGCATTTGCTTTTGGAGTTCAGGAGGAGCTGCCGCAAGGGATGCGGCTGTCAAAGTCCTAGCCTCGTTCGTAGGAGAAGGCGGACGAGCAGAGGTTATTTCCTCTTTACGTTGTTGATGCTGTTGTTCCTGCTGTGGGCGATTGCCACCTTGTTGGATATTAGACCAACCCTCACCTCGAGGAGGACGAGGTTGACGTGGGAATCGACCTGGCATGGGCGGTGCAAATTGGGGAACTTGAGCATATCCAGCTACGGGAGGAGGAATCTGTCCTTGTTGGTGCTGCGACCAACGAGGACGCGGCATTCCCTGGGGAAACATTGGTCTTTGCCCTTGCGGTATAAAACCACCGGGTGGAGCATAGAACATGGGTGCCCCAGGTAGATAAGCACCAGCTGCTCCCATCTACAAAATCGAGAATAAGCAAACAGAAAAATAGAAGTATTCATCCAGTCTCCCCTCTAACGCATACCATGCGCATTTGATTACGCTGGGCCACCTGAGCTTCGAGCTGAGAACGACGAACTTCTTTACGCTGGGCAAGTGCTACGTAGATTGGCTTGGAACCCAGCATGCGTCCATTCATTTCGGTTACTGCTTTGGTAGCTTCATCAGGCGATGAGAAGCAGACGAAACCAAAGCCGCGACTAGTCCCTGTTTTTTCATCCCGCATTACCTTTGCACTGGTGATGACACCATAAACGGAAAACTCTTGTTGAAGTTTATCGTCATCGATATCATCGTCCAGATTCTTAATGTACAGGTTGACGCCTTGATACTTGCTTAGTTTTTCCAACTTGGCTTGCTCATATTGCCGTCTCAATTCGTCTTCCCGTTCGTTTTTCTTCTGTGCACGTGCCACGTAGAGTTTTTCTCCATGAAATTCTGTGTCATTGAGTTGCTCCACTGCTTCGCTGGCATCTTCATGCTTTTCAAAATTAACAAAACCAAATCCGCGCGATCGGCCTTCAACATCTCTGGAAATGACCGAGGACGTGATACTTCCGTATTTTGAAAACAGGTCTAGAAGTTGTTGGTCATCCACATCCTTTGCGAGATTCTTGACATAAACGTTCGTAAAGCGTGCTTTCATCTCTTCTATCTTGGACTGCCGCTCCTTACGGGGGACGTGACGACCGACATATCTAAGACGTTTCGGCAGTGGTCAGAACAGAAACTACTTTTTCCTTTTCCGTACACTTTTCTGTTGTTTAACAACATGCCGTTGACACCCTGGATAGCTTTATCTGCCGCTTCTTCTGTCTCATAATGTACGAAGCCATATCCTCTGGATCGACCCTCATCATCCAACGCAATTTTACATGACAAAATATTTCCAAATGCAGAAAATGTATCATGCAATGCCTTGTTATCGATAGTGGGATCCAGATTCTTGATAAAAATGTTCCCATTGCCGGTTTTACGCAGCGCAGGATCACGCTGAGACCACATGATGCGACAAGGTCTTCCTTTTATCAAGCTGTAATTCAAAGATTCCATTGCCCGTTCAGCTACAACAAAATATATGCATGAGGATCAATGTTTTGATGTTGCATATATTATTTACCATCTTCCATCGTATGAAAATTGACGTATGCATACTCCAAACTTCTCCTTGTCACGGCATCTCTGCAGACACGGATACTGGCAACAGGACCTACCATGTTAAACATTTCGAATAACATGGCTTCTGTCACAGTTGGATCCAACTCGCCGACATACAACGATGCTGAACTGACGAGGGGTACGGGTGGTAAACCGACTCCTGATAAGTCATGCTGTTGAGGTTGGTCAGCGGTGCTTGAACTCGGCTGCGGTTTGCCGTTTGTACCGTTTTCATTCGTCGTGTTACTGGCGAGTTGTGTGTCGTGAGTAGTTGGTGAAGACATAACGTACGTTTACTGAAGGAATGGGTTGTTCTCTTATGTCTTTTTCTTCAGGTTTTTTTTTCTTTCTTTTTCACGTTTTATGGTGCGATAATATCAAGCAAAGACTCGGTATCTTCTTCACTGTTTTTTTAGTTCTTTTTTTGGCGAGTTTTTAGATTTTTTTTTAGCTTTTTTCTGGATTTTTGAGGGAAGAAGGCTGTTTGGATAATGGAGAAAGAAAGAAAAGAGGGCTTAAAATGGTCTTTTTCGGTCTTGGATTATAAGACCCTCATCACATGATTGAATACAGCATTGCGGATCACGCGCCTTCCTCACCGAACACACTTCGGAGTGACAAATGGGGATCCTTATCATGCGTCTAGTCGAAAAGAAGTAGAAATGTTTATTTTATAGTGGAGCAAAACTCAAATAAGATTACCATAACTAAAGGTTGTCAACCCAACAATATTGCATTGTGAACCTTGCAGAAAAGAAAAAAGGGAGCTAAAATGCAAAATATAGATCGGTGCCAATAATGTGAGCCTAGTGTTTATTTGTACATTATCAAGGAGCTAGCATACTATGACAGGGATTTGCTGCAGCATATAATATATATATGCGACCTAGCATAACTATTGAACGAGAGTGCAACTGGAAGATTGGGCACGCTACCTCCGTTTAGTTCAAATCTCTCTTATATACGGAAAAATGTGCATACGAGAAAGACTACACCAGTCATTGACGCTATCAATGTTCGAGTTTAGATGTCCCATCTGTTATATTGCTGTATTCATATCAATTCGCTTGGAGTTATTTCCGTAACGATTGAAAGGAAAGCAAACAAATGAAACCGCTATTCGTACTATAACTTGCTACTTTGCTTCAGATGCTATATATCCTGTTGCTTGAACAAAAAACCCTGCACTACGCTAAATTAAATATCAGTCTTTACCTAGCGGAAAGGAGAGGAAGAAGAGCTCCATCATAAGGGTGTGCAGCTTAAAAAGAAAGCCTCTGTTTGCCTTTCAATGAAGCATGTTTTGCTCGACTTTATTGATTAAAACTATATATCAGCTACACTGTTAATATCCGTCAGTTATATTTTACGTTCGTATATATATTACTCCCCGAGTTGTTATATCGACCCGTGCCCGCAATTATCCGATGTTTTGAATGTCCGAAAAACTCCATAAACTTTGGTGCCCTCCTCTTTTGACCCTAGGGCAGTTGGTAATAATCTGACCAGTTACATCGCCGTATAGTATCAATAAGATTTAATCGTTATGGATAGCTCTACGGTTTTGTATATGTGGGGAGTTCCACAACTACGCGAAAAATTCCAATGTAGTGATATTCATGTGGTGGGTATTGCCCCGGAAAGATGTGATATTAGATACTCTGCTTTAACAGTAGCCAGAAGGACTTCAATTTATTTGACAATTACTCGTCTCTATTTTTCTTTCTATCAAACTCACTGTGTTGTGATATTTCTGCTTATTCGGGAAGCGCTTATTTTTCGGCGGTGCCATGGTCCCTTCTTGGCGCTGCATTAGTTCGTTACCTATATCTTTGCTGGTATCCTCTGCTGCTTTGGCTGTCATCTTCCCGCAAGTCTTTGACGCATTGTTTTATCTGTTAATATGGCCGGGAACACAAGCGCAACTTGCCTTGGTTTTCTTCCGCTAAACCTTCGACACCAACATCAGAGCTTTAACCCAGCCATTGCCTCCAACCATATCAACAGCTAGTATAAATGCGCTTTCGCCAGAATCATCTGAAAACCATAGTAATGCACAACCAGATAAGCATCTCGCGTTTCCCAAAAGACATTCAAAATGGAAAGAAAGAATATTAACATGTCATTACAAGTGCATCTCGTTTCTTATGCAAGGCCAAAGTTGTTTGCGCGTGGTCAATCTGCAAGCTTGTTACAAGGCTTTTTCCAATATCTCTTGTTATCTTCATGGATCCAAGGAATTCTGTTTAGGTTATATAATGATTGAGGAGTGATACAAACAAATAGAAATTTAAAAAGAATATTCGTTTACTGCGCGGACGGATATACGGGCACAAAATCACACCTAATGCTGAAAACGATCCGTTGCAGTAGCAAATCTGGCGGTCATGATTTTTACATAAAATATTTAACTCTATAACATAATAGCTTACCGTAAAAATTGATTTGTTACTATGTACATTTATCCATTTACGTGTGCTAAAACTATGTCGGTATTAAATCAGCTGCACTCATACCTCCTAACAGAAGAATACATGTTTTTGACAATGTACTCACGTTCGATCTTGGTTGCATAAGGGGGATGCTTCCCAATTTTGTTTCAAGGCTTCTGAAAGACTTTCGGGAATTGAAAGTAGTGAAGTGGCAGGTGCTTCAATCCTTTTATACGTTGACATCATTAACAAAATTCTCTTAGCAACAACACCGAATGTGTGACAGATTTTGTAGACAAAGGTTGTATGCAGGATAGTTCAGACGTATGTTCACACTCATGCGAAACGGTTTATATTTTACCGTCATAGCGTAAGGAAAGTAGATAATTGTTTGCTAGCAACGTTTTGGAGATCTTTTTTTTAGGATAAGTGGCATAAATTCATTGATGGGCTAATATTGGCCTGATTGCCTTAAATTCAGTACAGTGACCCGTTTCTATAGACTACAACTTACAGCATTGGTGAATTAGGGTGTGTCTATATTGGCAAAGACGTACTGTCTGTCTGACCGTCAATGTGCTGATGTTTCTTCCATTTTGAAAAACACATTGACAACAAAATAATCATGGTGTGCGTATGAGATAAAAGATAACTCAGAACCTTGAATGGATGATACTTATTAGCTACAGATTTTCTCAGTATATACCATACAAGACCTGTATTTATAAACCACATTCAACCGCACATATACAGTTAAGTATCATTGCGCTCAATGAATCATATAATGCTCCTTAGCTTTCTGAAACGCAGAGAGATTCACTTCTTGATGGCTTCTATTCTTACAGTGGGCAAAGTAGATGGAAGTTGTGCATTGGCAGCATGGATCTAGGAAATTGTTCAGCGAATTGAACGCTTAACTATGTTCAGCATAAGTCCACTGATTGCTGAATTGCGCTAATCCAAAATTATCTTGCAGAAAAAAGGTTGCCGATGAATGAATTTCGAAAGCAGCAGTAGTCCACGAGCGTCCCTTTTTCTTCCGCATTTTGACCAAAAAACAAAATTAACTTTCATCATGAGCGAACGTGAAGTCGAAATGGCCAATTACATATTGGCAAACATTCAAAAAGATTTGGGATTTTTAAAGGATCGACAGTTTCTAAACGCACAAGTCTATAACGACATCGTTGCTTTGCTACCTGCACGAGTTGCACAGGAACGCAATGAAACCATTTCAAGGCCACCTCTTCCCACGAGGAAATCGGCTACTCCCAGTCCTATGCCACAACCAATACCACAACCGCGTGAGCCATCATTCCCCAAGTTACCAGTGCGCCGAACGCCATCTTCAATGGACCAACCTAATCCTCCGCCAGCAGTGACGGTTCCAGTTACTATGCCTGTAGCCGCTCCATCTCCCCTCAATCAGCATCAGCCAGCAACAGAAGCCACACCTACACCTCCACCTCCTGCTTATTCTCCTCCAAGCCAACCAGCAAATACCATAGCGACTGCGGAAGCTTTGTACGACTATAAAGGAGATGATCCTAGCACAGACTTATCTTTCCGTCAAGGCGATGTAATTTACGTTACTGAATATGGTATTTATTGTTTTTCTTTTGTCCTTGACAAATCCCAATTAATTTACTATTTATGAATGTAGTCAATGCTGACTGGTGGCGAGGTACATTGAACGGGAAATCGGGTATTTTCCCTCAAAATCACGTCCAGAAAATTGCGTAAGTGTTATTTTTGGAAACGCTCTGGCCCATTCACGGAAAATTTGGTTAGCAACCCATCGCCACCCATTCAAGCAAAACGTCCCACACAATCAACACCTCTAGCCTCCGCGGTCAATGTTTCTAACACTTCATCAGCTTCTTCAACGCAGTTACCATATAGTTATCCACCCCCGCCTACAGGCCCATATTATGCTCCTCCACCAGCTCAAGCCTATGTTCCAGCACCATCCACATCAGGAGCACCACCGCCAGTAGCTGCTGCTCAAGCTCAGAACCAAGGTGGTGAGCATGGAGAAGAAGGCAGTAAAGTGCAGAGTATGGCAAAGAAATTCGGTGGCAACGTTGCCACTGCAGCCACGTGGGGTTTTGGTGCCACACGTAAGTTGAATGCGGAAGAATGAGAATATAAGCTTCTTACTAAATCTTTACTTTCTCCTTAGTCGGAGGCGAGGTGGCAAGGGCCATTTTCTAGGAAGGACTAGTTATCCATATCCTTACGTTATAATCAGCGGCATTGATGATCTAGTTGGTAGCGCCATAGTATCAGGAAATAAACGTCATATCTTGTTCACAGTCATACATCAGTGCTGCATATCGGTTGATGATATTCACGAATCCTAAAGTAGCAGACCGCATTGATGACATTAACGTCCGTTGGTGAGAAAACGATAGTCAATTCAACATGATGCAATAGGGAAGAAGTACTGGAAGAGTGAGTTCTCTAGCTAATATTCACTAAGGTCATTAGTGTAGAAACAGATTAATGATTTTATGGGGAATCGGATCAAGCGTAAGTTCAGCGCACTGGGCTTCGAACTAAGATTGGGTCCAACTATAACTGTCCAGCGGGCCATGTACCAACGCATTGACCCAGGTTAGTTACACCCAACTATCTACGACTCATCCCGTCTAAGGTCCATACATTCAAGATTCATGCATTTCAAGCCTTAGGTAGCACAAGTGCCTCTAATAGAACTTTAGCCGTGATTGCACCGATTTTGCAGTCCCGCTTAACATAATGAGTGCCTACAGCAGCAGTAGAGAATATTTCTATACACGAAAAACAGCCAAGCACCTCTGATGAATTCCTGACCCCACACTTACCTTGACCTACTTCTTCGAAGTGTCCTTTGACTGGTTCCAAAACTTTAGACTCCGCAACAATTGTTGGTGGGGATTTTGATTGAGGCACATTGTAGAATTTCTGTAGCGTTCAGTATCTGTTCATAGTGCTTGATGCCAACATTGTAAACACCGCTGGTCGCATCCAAGCCTTCGCTTCACACTTAATAGATTTGCGCTAAAATGTTAAACACAAATGCGCCATTAGTAATTTAGCTTGTACGTTTCTCTCCTCCGGAACAGTTTATCAATATTCACGTTCTCCAAAAGCACGTATTGTTACCAAAGATCAAGCACATTGATAATTCCACAAATTACACCCTGTACCGTAACTGATAGAAATTAGCAAAGCTACTTCTGGAGGCATCCGTTTTAATCCACGACATGGAAATAGCGGATAAGGGCCACACCGAGCAATGATCTATATTTGTCCGCTTGAGTTTTATCATCTTTCTTTTCAAAGCCGGCAGTACGAAATCCTCTTTTACCTCTCAACAGAATGGAAATTCACAACCGTCGCCTACTCATAATTTTGGGATGATATACTTCCCACAGCGCAGGCAGCATTTGTTCCAGTTGTGCGACCCTGATTTAGCGTTGAGCATGCCTTCTACTTCTTTACACCTTTCAATCTTTGGCGGTTGCCCTTCATTCTCCCCTGCATGTCCTTTTTGCTCAGCATGTCCTTTATCTGTCAGCCCCTGCTTTCTCTGCTTGCCATTGATATTTTTGATCTTTCTTATTTTTCTCGATGTGCCCCTGACCTCCTTTCGTCTCCATGTCTAAATGATAACAATCCGATTTGTTTCCTTTTAGTACGATCCTCTTCAGGTATATAGGGAAGGCGTATTTACCAATTGATCCTGCATCTACACGGATCTGATCCTACCCAAAGGCTCTCGACTCATAACAGGATTCTCAATACTCGTGTCAACTACTCCAAAATCTATCCCAAGCATCTTCAACGCTTTGCAAGATCATTACAAACTCCTATCAAGAAGGTTCACAGCAAAATCTACACAGCTCCCAAACAGACCTGTATTTCCCAACTAGGCACTTGTGAGGCTAAATTCTACTGATTCTATTCGGTGTTAGCAGCCATTATTCATCTGATACGTTTTCACTATCTGGTACATACTCTCGGAACTACTTGACAAATTATCATCTACAGAATGAAGAAACATATCGCCTCTCTTTTGAGTCTTCTATTGCTTCTTGCGTCCGCTTTTGCTTCCGAGAAATGCATATCAGCGGTGGAATGCATTGATGCAGGGGGAGATATTTCTTCTACCGGCAACATTGGCAACGAATATTGCAAGAATGGTGCATACGACGGGCGTTGCATTGATGAGGAGGAGGACAGTCCCGATACTACTGAGGAGAGTCGCAATTGTTGTACAGGCACACTTAGAGTGTGTGGATCCTATCTAAGACAGAGGAACAGTGACAAGGCTTGCGTTGATGCTGCTGGAGTTCTATTGATAGACAATGCAATGTATAGATGTAACCGTACAGGTGGTGTCCCTTTCTTTGATAACGACTGTCTTAACTGTGTTATGGAAAAAGGACTCTTTATGTCTGGTGTGCTTCACGCAAGATGTAACTACTAGAATCTATATAAATAGCTTTGTATGTTATCACGTGCCGCAGCAGGAAATTTTTGTATCGGTTCCCTAGTAGCGCTATATATTCCGCTATCTCGATGGATTATAGATAAGACTCTTGCCGATAGAACGTCCACAAGTCCGAATGGAAAGATCAAACCAGAAAAAGGTGACTAACATTAAACATAGCGTAGGAGGGTAAAGGATAGAAAGCAACAAAGCTAAGAGCTTCCACACTTCAGAACATCATCATTATGGCTAGATCGAAAGTCTTACAGATGAAAGCTGTCTTACTCTCCAACATTCATAGTTTTGACTCCCGCACTGTAGGAAACTTTTAAGGGAGTTGAAGGGCAATGGTTAGCTACAAGGATGCGATAAAGGATTGACACGAGCTCTTTGCAACTGACTTCGGGGCAAAAGGGTATATCGCCGGATTAAAATTAAACTGAAGCTTTCCAAGAAAAGCTATTAAAACGGATATACATGCGAAACAGGAGACAATTAAGAAAAATAAAGATAGCGAGAGAAATCACAGTGGCTAATGAAGAGGGAATAGGGAAAGGTGAGAAAAAAAATATCGATTAAGAAGTTTGCAATGATCACGTCCAGCCGTTCATTCCAGCCAGAGAAAGATGGCACAACAGAGCACTTTAGTAAATAACTACATCATCCTGCTTGATTTTTATATCTATCGCTTGAGCCGGGTTTTTAGTGTAAAAATCGGAATGACAGCCCCTTAAGAGTCTCGATTTAAGTGAACAAAAGAAGAGACGTTGTTTTAAAGATCAAGTCTATAGAAACGCCTAAATCTCATCGTCTCGTATCAATAAAGCTACTCCTACGGTTGCAATAGCCTGGTATGAAAAGTCATCTTATGTGGATTTATCCCTTCCAATAGTTAAGATTGCCAAGTACAGAACACAGGGGAGCTTCTTTGTCATCCATAGGATTTTAGCAGAAAAAAACTAAATTGCTAGACTTTGTAGAGGTACCACGAGTGCGAGATCGTCGTCCAATGTATCTATGACGGGAGATGCTACAGGGGAGCTTGCTTGGCTCATGCTTAAGTTAACCGCAGCAGCAGGGTAGAAGAGATGGATATGGATATGGTCAGTTTGCCTTCCTATGCCGATGTCGCAATACGATTCGATGAAGCCAACAGGATCATAAAAGAACCTGCCGCTCAGGCGAGAAGAATTATTGTATATTTTCAATCCCTTAGGTTTGCGAACGTCCCGTCGCGACCTGTGTACCATCACCACAGTCTCGAATCGATGCACCTTACCATATGTGGGGGATAAGAGATACATGGCCCAATCATTATAACTGTTAATGATGTTTTCAAATCTGTATTCATTTATTCCATGTCCTCGGCAACATGGCCTCTCGCCTGGCCACCTCGAGACTTGCAGCCAAATAGACATTGACTTGTTCAGAATGAGGGAGTTTAAATCTGTTCGATGGGTAATCATTCTTGGAACTAATGCTATTGCCTGTTACCATGGTATTGTCAGAATGATTTATCGTAGGCAACATGACTAGACTGTGGACCTACTGTAAACGAGGTTTGCCTTATCCAAAAAAAAAAAAAGGTCGTGTACTGCTGGCGTGTATAAGCAGCTGAAGTATATAGTTTACTGCTATCTCTTGGTTTACAGTAGGGTAATGCTAGTAAGGTAGTAGAAGAAGATAGTTTAGAGTTATAATACGATAATAGCGTGAGGGTTTTGATAGAAAGCTAGGAAATGGACCGGTGAAAGTAAATGGCGTGACAGCAGATAAGAAGAACTTCAGGACTGTGCGAAACATCTACGTATGCGTGTCGTCGCCCTAATCACGTTATCCGCGCCCATGAACTTTCGCGGATAACCAGGCTTGTTTTCATTCCCACGAGCGGACCATGTACTACAGGTCACAAAGGCAAAGCAAAGCGTATTCCGGGCTGTGGGGAATTGACGAAATATTTAATAAGCGTTAAAGCAAGGCTAAGTGCTATTTTAAAGCATAGTGATTGAACCATTATTATACGATTTGGCACTAGGATGCAAGGTATTTCCTCGCTCAACTCCAAAATCATGTCTTGGAGTTGTTCTGAAAAATTTTGACAGCGGTGTGGACGAAAAAGAGATACAGGGTGCAAGAAGGGATAACGCTTAGGCCGTTTCCCCCCTCGTGCGTGTTGCATTTGTTTTTGCTTGGCTTTACCTGTCGATTGAACGACGACACTGATAACTTTTTGTTACATAGAATATAGTTTGAGACACGGTTCACAATCTCTGGTACCTCACAGGGGGAACAAATTTTTTGCTTCGAGACAAAACCACTTGTCATGACACAAAGCCCTTAAGAGTCGCAGAAAAAGTTGGTAGATTTCTAACTTAGTAGCAGATCAATACCCTAGACTAGAAAAACTGAGAAACGGATTAAAGAATAAATAGTGGCTTGGAGAGCGAGAGAGAGACTCGACTGAGAAAAGAAGGACAGGATAGGTGTGTCATGGTCATCGAGTTTATCAGCCCATGTCATAGTAGACTTTTCTTTCCTCCTCTTGTTGGCGTGGACTCCCTGCTTTCCAAGAACGCACATTAAAAAATCTGTCCCGGTGTATATCAATATGGGGTATTGGACGAGCAAGCACATGGTGCAGCAGCAAAAGGAAAAACCTATAACCAAGTTTCAATATGTCGCGTCCCAAAAGCACAAGGCATTGCTAAACTAATATGGTAGCTCCGGCATCAGGAAGCCAATGCCGATGTCCCGAATGCTATTAATTGACGTCAATGTCATACATAGCGAGCATTCTTTAAAAAAATCTTGCTAAACGATCACTTCTATTCTGCTACGGCTACCATGAAAAGGATACGTAGGGGTAAAGGTCTCCACCTCTGTTACTCTGATTTCACAGGTCCTTAGGCTGCAGTGGACCGAATGGCCAGTCATTTTGAAGGTGTCTTTAAAGGACATCTCAAGGAAAACGACATAGCTCTGTAAAATACTGCACCCGATTCTAACCTCGCTGGCACCCTTTCTGTTTGCCCTTCCTTATATATTGATGGCAGCCTTTTCGACCTTGCGTCCATGACTGGGGCCCTCAAGCTTCTCCCAGTGCGCAAAGCACCTGAACAGGATCATAGCCGCGGCGAAATGCTAGCCTATCAGTTACCATATCGCCCTATTCTCGCTGACTTCCTCAATACATCCTGGTTAGGGTCTTAAACATTCTCACTGTGTACGCATCGCTCAAGCTGTCCGATCTATAAGAATGGCCCAGTCGCTGATCCTGCCAACTATCGTCTCATTACCCTGACGTCTGTTATCCGTGAGTTCATGAAATATTGCCTTCAACAACCACTGCCTGTGGCGTTCCCACAAGTTGATATGAAACAAGGCGGCTTTCGGCTTGCTCGAAGTGCGCTAAACCAGGACTAGACTCTGCAAAAACTGTGTTTTCTCGACAAAGGGAGGCATGGAACACCCCGGATATATATATTCTTCAATGTAAAATCTGCGTATGAAACGGTTGATTGCCGTATCATAAGTCGAACACTCACAGCTTGCTCTCCCACTCCTCTTAAGCTCTTTTGGAACTTCATTTGACGATGTCCTTAAAGAAGTTCTCTCGTCAGTGTCGTAACTGTAGGGATGCCGCTCATCACAGCCGCCGCCACTCTATTGCCTGCCTCGATACACCCCGCCGCCTCCAAGTCCCTGTTGTAGTCATGGATCCTATCTCGTTCAATTCTCAACAAGCTGCCCACTTCTCGCCCTTGCTAGCCGGGTGTAGTAGCTTACTGGATGACCACTTGGGCCACCCTCTTATCACATTCTACTACAACCCGATCGATTTTGCCATGCGGCGGTCGACTTTAAAAGCACGACACTGAACACTGGCACTCCTGCCATTGACTTCTTGCTTATACTATCAAGCGCACTCACCAACAGTACGGCATCCCCTTACTGAAATCTGTTCTCTCGCTTCCCTTAGTTTTCTTCCGATCTATTTTCTCTCCCTTTCCTGTTTGTTTCTTGACCGCTGTCTCTACCTCTCGTTCTCCTTTTTGTGTCTTCCTCTTCCCATCTTCCTATTCTTTCCAGATCCTAGCCTTATTGCTTTTTCCTTTTTTCCCTTTGCCCGCAAGAGTTTCTTTATTTCTTTTCCGACAAGACCGAGCCAATATGGGCATGTTAAATATAACCAAAACTCACGGTTATTTGAACAAAAATCACAAATTTTCACCGAAGTTCTTTTGTCCAATGTTGCCTATCGCCGCTTCTGCCCTGATACAGGTGTTTTGCAAGGCTCAATCCTTTCTCTCTTTTTATATTCTGTTTACATCAATTAATTGCCTCATACCATCCGCCCATTGCTTTATCGTCCTTCATCCCTTTCTGATTGATCTTGGTTTCCTTCCCATCCACACAGACACTGTACCTAGCTTGCCTACTCAATTAAATTGTCTCTTGTATGGCGACGATTTTGCTTTAATTGATATCAGGAAGTCAATGCCAGTCCTTCTTCAAAAACGTGAGCAACACAGTTTCTGGTTAAATTATAGGTGGAACCCAAACAAGCATACTGCCGCCGCGTTTGGCCAGTTTTGCGTCAAATCCTTGTGGAGATTGACTATTACTGTCATGGGAGGCTCAGCCCCACCCTCGGCCGCCCGCGCTTGATGTGGTTGGAAGACACTCCTCCTGGACTTGTCCTCACCAACATTAAGAAGCAAAAAAAAAAAAAAAAAAAAAAAAGAGTACAAAATCAAACAAAAACAACTCAAAAACTCAGAAAACAAACAAAAACTCAAAGGATTCTTCTTCCAAAGGATCGTTTCTTTCTATTCCATTTTCTTCCTGTACTTTGTTTATTTCGTATTTATCTTTCTGGCTTCTCTATTTTTCCATTTGTCTTTTTCCTTTCTCTTTTTCCTGCCTCGCTATTCAGCGTTTCTATTAGTTCTTTTTCTTTAGTGAGCGCACAGGAGCAAATAGGCTTAAACAAGCGTGTGTCCACCCCCATAAATCAAAACTTCAGATATTCACCGTTCCCAAATATTGACGTTAGTACTATGGGAGGTCCGGATAGCTGTGATATTATAACTATGGGTGACATTTGGAACTATCGCTTCATTTACGCACTGTATTACTGTTTGACAGTCCTTCTAGAACACTAGAAAAGGAGTGAAGGGCCATCTGAGCAGGCTAAGGCGCAGCTGTTCATGTCAACTCCGATAGCTAACAAGCTTTGCTATCTTAAAAGACATTTTTCAACAAGAGCACCAATGGAACAATGACTACCTTGTCTCCAGAAGCAATATGCTGAGCGCAAAATAGCTTGGATTAGATCCGCGTCAGCAGATCAAGCTTCAAAAGGTTGCTATGATACCCAAGATTTGAAAGCTGCGATTGAAACGGTGTGACGGGCGAATTGTTCACACAAAAAACCTCCTTTTCTCGGAAGTTGAAGGGAACTATCCACCTAAACGACCATGTCAGCTGCTGTTCCTGTCAACATTCGTAGAGCGGAGGCCAACACGCCGATTCCTTCTGATTACTCTACAACTCCTCATGGCACCATCTACAGCTCCACCCCAGGAGGTAGTCGCTTATTGGCGGTCATCTTAAACTTCGCTCACTGCTTTTTTCCTCTTTTCCAACTGGGGACTTAGGCACTCGAGTGATTTATGATCGATCAACGCTGCTTGCACTTTCAAACAGTGATCTGTCAAAGACGCCTCCTACAAAGATGTTGTATGTTGCTGGGGTAACCAAGTCTGGTCACGGTGATTCGCTGCATCCTGCCTCAGCGATGACTTATCGCAAAGCGGCTGAAATGAAGAAGGAAGAGGAAGAGAAGAAGAAGACATGTAAGTGCTATTCAAACAAACCATAGCATTCACCCGAAACAAACGTTATCCTCTTTAGATAATCCTTTTGCTGTCCTTAACAATGACGGGGAGGATATGTTTGACATGGAAGATTAGATAAAAAAGAAAAAGGAAAGAAAAGATTTTACGCCTCAACTCTTGCCTTTTTCGTTGTTTGGTGAGCTGTTTCTTCCCAGGATATATGCAATGGTCTTGATATATATAGATGCTCTTTTGCATGAGATGATCATCCTAAATGTGGATCGACTGATGTGTCATAAAAGGAACAAGTGTAACGATACGCTAGATGGGCAGCGCGCAAGTTACGTTCCATAGACGTATTCGTAATGCAGCTGTGTTCGACATAGTAGAATACTGCTATGTGAAAGCAAGATACGATGGGACTGATCCTGCACCGTAGGATTATATCCGATCTAGATACACGTTTTCGGAAGGAACCAAATTCAGACTGATCGTGCAATACTGCCAAAAAAAAAGTCATACGGTCGGATTCATGTTTGATTATTGTAAAATCTTTATACAAGACAAAGGCAAAGAAGAAGTTTATATCAATGATCCAACTCATATTTGCAATGCTAGTAGTTGGATTGCCCCTGTTAACTCTATTTGTATGACGCACTCTGCATTGAGATTGCACTGTTAGTTTCGATACATAGCAAGATCGGCTTGAAACGTGTTGGTCCTGGGTTTCAGATCCACGAAACGATATCCTGATGTGCAACGTTGAGCTCCACGAAAGCCAAGGCAGGTGACGGCCTTTTTCGTTTAAGACACGAAAATTTTTCTCCTTTTATGGTTACTTTTGTTCAAAGTCAGTTAAGCACCATGCCTTTTTCCGTAAAAGAGAAGTCAAGAGCGATATTGTTGAAGTAGATGCTGGAAAACATTGATGGTTGTAGAAAGCATAATACTTAAATGGGGAAATTTTACAAAAGCGGGATAACTGGAAACTGGATTTAATGGTAAATAGAGAAGAGAAAGAAAAAAAGAGTACCTTCGTGGTTACACCCGAAATTTTTTACTGTGATTGGCTGGTGCGTGAACCTCAAGGGTACACTCTCGGATGTACCCTGCCGGTTATTTAAGACGCATGGTTTCTTTCTTTTTTTTGTAATAAAGTCCTTCATTGAACCGATAAGACCTCTCTTTCTCTTCTTTACCTTCTCTAAAACAAAAATGGCTTCATTCTGGTTACGATCCTTGTCGTGGCTTGCCTTGTTCACATTGGTTTTCGCACAAGGTACTTTATTAACAGTAAAAAATCATTGTGTTCTAAAAACATTATCTGTTTCGGATCGATTCTATCTTGATCAGATGCATCTTCTTCTGCAGCTGAAGAGTGCGCTAACCAACCCATCGAAGACTACAATATGCCAATGCGTATTGGTTCCCTCTTTATCATTCTTGTCACCAGTGCAGCAGGTAAGTTTATCTGAATACTGGTAAAGCTTTGCATTAACAGACGAATTAAATTTGCTTTAGGTGTCTTTGCACCCATGGTTCTGCATCGCATCAGTCCATATGCTCATGGTGGTGTGCGCGATTGGATCCTCACGGTCGGAAAGTTCTGTAAGAGCATCTAGTTCTCCTTTTTTGTGAAAAGCGCATTAACGTCATAGGATACAGTCGGCACTGGTGTTATTCTGGCAACTGCATTTGTTCACATGTTACCGGATGCTATGGAAAACTTTTCAAGTCCATGTTTGACAGCTGGTTGGCTGTCCTATGGTGCGTTTGCTGGTGTGTTTTGTATGATTGCCTCTTTTGCTCTTCAGCTCCTAGAGCTCGCTGCTTTTTCACGCATGCAGGCCATGCAAAAGTCTAAGCAGAAGCAGAGCACAGGAGATGAACCAGCCAAGGCTAGTTTGGACAGCCGTACTAATACTCCTACCTACGCGGGTCATGTTCACTCTGCTGGCTTCCTGGAAAGCGACGATGAAACCTTCCGACATATCGGCACTTTTATTCTCGAACTCGGTATCATGATGCATTCCGTGATTATAGGAATCACTCTATCTGTTACTGCTAATGATGAATTCAAGACGTTGCTAATTGCTCTAGTGTTCCACCAGGTAAAAAAGGCAAAGAAACTTTGATGCATCACAAATTAAACGTTATTCTCTTTAGTTTTTTGAAGGAATTGCTCTGGGAACACGTATCAATGAGCTAAAGTTCAAGAGCTGGGGAAAGCCACTTGTTATGGGTCTCGTGTACATTGTCACAACACCCGTTGGCGTTGCCATCGGCATCGGCATCCATTCAACTTTCAACCCTAATTCTTACTCATCCGTACTTTCTCAGGCTATCCTTGACTCACTCTCGGCTGGTATCCTTCTGTACAACGCCTATGTATCACTTATGAGCATGGAAATCAGTCACAGCGCTCAATTTCATGGATCATCGGCGAAACGAAAGATCGTTTGCTTTCTTTCCATGTATGTTGGCGCAGGCTTAATGTCACTTATTGGTGAATGGGCATAATCTACAACACTCATTATTAACGACCCTGTCAATGTATTAAAATCACCGTATAGCTATAATAGTTAGAAATTCTGAATAAACGAATCATACGAAATGGCAAACTATTTAGTCCCTTTTTTCTACTATTTCCCATAAACGATCAAAAACAGACGTAGAAAAAAATTCGATATCAAAGTCACTGTTTGTTAGTATCATGATGGCACTTTCGCCATCAAACGAAAGAGAACAGAAACTCGCCCTCACAGCTTGTAACATCGTTTGACACAGAAGTTGACCAGACTCAAAATGACAAAGTAAGTAGACGAATACGATGCTCTATACATAGTTTCACTTGAAAGTTACATGACCCTTGAATATGTACGCACGAGTGTCAAAATATGCTTTATCTTGACCAATCCATTGAAGCTTTGTTCTTTGTGCGTCCTATTCATACACTATTGTAACGAGGTTGACTGTGAACAAGGTCAAACTTCCTCATGATGTTAAATTGGTCTATCAGATTATGCTTTTATTGACAGCAACGTTTCTCGGATACCCTCTTTTTTTTTTTTTTGTTATAAAACCAGACGGTTAGCCGAGAACCCTTCCTTAATGCTTATAAAAAGCATATTCCAGGCAAAAGACACTATGAAACGTAAGTGGAAACATGCACAGGAACCAACGAATTAGCGGTTCTTCCTATTTTTTTTTGGTTCGATGTATAACTGCATAGCTTTAACAATTTGATGAATGATTTGAAAATGGTTTATTGGCGTAAACAAAGGGAACAACAACAAATTATGTCATTCTACATGTTGTGTAGGCTCGTGATCGAAAAGCTTTTCAGTTTCCCACCCTACTTGATATGTTGGTCTCACTCAATTGCGTAGACCAAACAATGAGAAGCAAATTCGAGTACATGTGGCATAACTTTTGAAAGCAAGCGAACCACTTTAGCACCCAACCTGTCGATTTCGCACAATTGGCAAAAAGTGCAACAGAAACGAACAGATATTTGGACAGTAACAACTGATATGTCTATGCAATAAAGGCAAATGATAGATACAACACACTCTGTAACTGTTATCGCTGGGCCATAAATATCAATGTTCGAAACACGTTTACAGTTCACAGGATATGAAAATAAACACAGGTTCGTACTAGCCGCATAAATACGATTGTTGATTTCATAAACACCTTGTCATCCGCATAACATTGCTTTTCTTTTATGCGCGTTGGCTACATCTTTGAGTCCATTCCCCAGATATTGCGCAAATAGTATACTGTTTGAGCAATAGCTGCCTTTGCTTGACCCTTAAGTGGCGGTTCGGTAAGGAATCCGTGTCTAACCCCAAGGTATCGCACTGGCAATGTTTCGACGCCAGCCTTGGCCAGCTTTTTCGCATAATCTTCGCCCTCACTTTGCAGTACGTCAGTCTGAGCCGTGACAACCAATGCGGGAGGTAATCCATCAAGCTGGTCGATACTGGCCCTTCCAGGGGCAACCAATACTTGCTCGCGTTTGTCAGGCAAAGCATACGCGTCCCACACGTATTCCATAGCCTTTTTCGGCAGGAAAGAGTCGTCTTTAAACTGTTCGAAGGACGGAGTATCACACCTGTTATCCAACGCTGGATAATACAGCACTTGAGAAGTAAGCACATCGTTGTTGCGTTCTTTGGCCAACACTGTATTCATAGACATGCAATGAAACATTAGAACATTTAGCGATGTGTAGAAAGAAAAACTTACAGGCCAATGCAGCTGTGAGGTTTCCACCAGCGGAATCACCTCCTGCTGCAATCTTCTTCGGATCGATCAGCAGTTCGGCAGCATTCTCGGCAGTCCAGCACAAGGCGGCGTAGCATTCTTCTAATGCTACTGGGTACTTGACATCCGGACTCAGCGAGTAATCAACAAACACGATCACAGCTGGAAGCTCGATGGCCAACTATGTTGCAAATAGATTGAGATCATGGACTCTTATGACGGCGACCCTATTCGTATGTCCCTTACCCTACGAACTAAGCTTCCATGTGTAGTAAAGCTGCCCATTATCCAACCGCCACCATGCCTATCAAAGTAAGAGCATTATTGGTTAGAGGTTCACCCCAGTTTCAATTCACTTACATATAGAGCAGGGCCGGCAATATGGTGTTTTCGGATCCTATGGGTCGAATGATGGTGAGGTTAACTTTGGTTTTGTGTGGGCCAGCCACAACCTGTTTCGCCTCGACGTGAACTTCAGGCACAGGGATTAAGGATGCTTGGGCATCAAAGAAAGATGCAATATTAGCAGGCTGACAAGCTTCCTCGTCAGTGGAAGAGCCGTTATGTTCCTTCAAAAAGGGGATAAGGGCAGGATGGATGGGAAAGGGTGGGTACTTTGTCATTGATCAAGTGGCAGCAAACCAGTAATTTACTTGGCGCCTTTTAAGGACTAATTGAAAGCCCGTATAGGGAACAAACAGGATGACCAATGTTTCCGCTGAGATTGTGTGACGAACCCAATTTGTCCCCATTATCGCTGACAGCGTTATCCTGGGATTAAACCTAGGCATGGTGCTCAAGAGCGTATTATTCCAGTAAGTTCAATGATAAGCATATTCAACATTGTTTGCACTCTTGAATTCCCATCTTAATTATTCGTTAGCAAGCATTATCAAGATACTCATTATAGAGTCAATCATGGCTTGTATGCGCATGTCTGCTGGAAAGTGCAAAAAATAGGACGGCAATTCGCATTTTGATTGGCCGATGTCTTTCTTGGCAGCCACATGCCCTAAATGGAATGCACGGATGCGAAGTTTAAGGATAAGTTGTTCGCGAGACAAGGAGGAAAAGAAGGGTCTAAAAAAACTTGACCGTCTGTCGCAGTAAAAGAGGAAAAGAAGTTTGTCATTAGCAGTGCGGCAGTTTTCTGTGTGTTTCCCAACTTGAAGTCATACAGATGAAGGTAACATAGCTAGAGGAAGCGCGGTAATAAAGCTACGCAAGGTAGGCCATTTTTTAAGGTTTGTTATAGACATTTTGTCATCTGACATAGTTCGTAGCATTCAAATTGCAAGTTAGCTTAGATACATCAAGCATTCTATTCCTGTTGCGATAACAAGACATTATTCAAGCTGCTGACTTTTATCTATGTATATTTCATCTGCTTCAGTCTCTGCTAAATCGACATGTTGCGCTATTTGGCATATAAGTATATGTAATCGTGTGCCTCATCACTATCTTTCTGGCCGATCGATCTGACATAACGGATGACTACAAAATCGCGGCGAACATACTTACACAGTGCGCTCATTGATCACCTTCATTTCGGCACCTACAGCCAATATATATATATAGTACCCGTTAGTCGCTCCTATTGAACGATATCTCTAGCCGTTAGTACGAAAGAGAGGGCGTAACTGATCAGTGAAGCATTTGCTACTTGTTAATAATAAAACAACGTAATTTCAAAAAATCTAATACTTCTTGTTGGCTAACAATGAGTCTAATATAGTTGTCTTTGTCCAGTTTTTGAAGTGGCAAACTGTGGAAACAGTGTATATCATCCAACCATCCCAGATGAAAAAGCGCCGGTTATTTTAAGGTATGCGTCAAGAGTTAACCCAACCCCATGCTATCATTCCGGTAACAAACAGAAAAATAGTGGCAACACGATACACCAACAAGAAACCCGGCAGTAATTCGTATGTGTCTACAAGATAACCAACCGCCAGCACACCAACCGCAGGTCCCACACTGGTATAAAGTGATGCCATTTTACCTCGAAATATTAAACGCTGTTGAGCGGTAAGCAGCACCGAATCGACCTGATTTGCAGCGATAGGCCAAACCAGATTGTATGCAATACCTGATTATTCCCAGCTTTGGGCATTAGTTTGAGTGATTTCTTAACGAGTCTGGAAAGCTTTTACCATATAGCCCTTGCATGAGGGTGGCAACCAAATGCGATAGTCCGGATGACGGAGATAACCATGTGTAGCTAAATGCACACCCTGCCATACATATATGCAGTATGCCAAATAGCAGCGGTAACTTGGTACGATGGATGATCTGAGCAAAAAGAAGCAAGCAAACAACGTTAACAATGTCCCATGATTCTGATTCTTGACTTCCTACACCTTGCAGGCCAGTTTACTAGCAATCATTCCAGCTATTACAGAGATACTTCCAATCAGTCCAATGAGCGGCAGCGACATTTGGAGTGCATCATACAAGAACACAAACAGAAGGGAATTCATCATGGAATTGACCATGCCAAGCAAAAGCATATGTAGGAGTAAGGAGTAAGCATGCCATTGGTTGTATTGTTCTTCCTGGTATTCCACAGACATTGGATGTATCATCAAGATGGCGGCCATAGATGCTTCTAATGGCGGCAAAGGAAGTAAGACAAGTTCGAGGGAGGGCATCCGTTGCCTAGAATCTTCGCACGCTACGGTGCTTTTGGATGACTGTACCCTGCTGCAGCTGTTTGCATAAGTCCATGGATAGACACTACTATCATCTTCCTCTTCCGAGATATGAGACAGGTGTTCTTCGAATAAACAATAAGGCTTGTACGCTCTTGCCTCATTATGGATGGAAGCTGTGTTCTTCAATAAGGGTGATTTTAGAGGCTCGTGTTCCACCATTGACTCGACTGTGGTTGACATAGAGAGCAAGAATAATATCACTGATCCAATCAAAGATGTAACGAGGAGCGTATCAAAATCATGATCGTCTTTCAGACACCTTCCGATTACGATAGCCATACACGCAGCTGTGGCTTTACCCCACCAGCGCTGTTCGTCTAAAATAGATTATCGTGAGAACTGTCGTCAACGAAAGATCGAAAGAGGTTCTTTAGGTGCTTCTACTGTTTGGCGTTTCTTTCTCACCATACAAGATTTTAGCATCACCCAGCATCTTTAAGATGGCACTATCGATCACTGCAACGAGAGGTTGATAAAACAAGGATTGGGTTACCGTAGCACCAAGCATGAGCATCCATGTCAATGTAATCGGGGGGGTGGATAACATGAGGATGACAGCTGCGCAACCCAAGGCTGTGAGCAAAGCCGTCAGCACACCGTGCAGCGAGGGTCGAGTATCCAGAAATCGAATCCAAAAGGTAACGGATCCAAGACGTATGATGAATACAATGCTCATCAACATAGTAATAACTCGTATGGGGAGATGGAGATGATGGAAAAAGTATAATGGAAGGAAAGGGTGAACACTTGCGGTGATTTCATGAGATATTGTAAGCAATTTTGGCCAGAAAAGCATATCAATTGAAGAGTAGAAATACGAGGAAGAAAGGATAAAGAAGTAAGAAAGTAAAATAAACAAAGGAATTGTTCTCATAGTTCATTAGATCGTTTTTTCATAGAACAACAATGACAAACCATAAGTGTTTCCTAGCCTAGGTATTCTTCTGCTGGTCCTATATTGTTTATCACCATCATCATGCATTTAATGCTCACGTTATTTGCATAAATGAAGCATATTTTTATTTTCGTTATATGTTGCTATTTTCTTCTCTCCCTCAGCTGATAAAAATCGAAGCCAAAGCAGTAATGCCAAGAGCGAAGGCGAGGAAACTACAGATGGTGCAAATCTAAACCGTACATTTGAGGACATTATTTGATCAGCACTTGAACGCTTATTATTCTTTTATAAAGGGAATCGAAAAACCAAATAAGCACAATGCTAAAATCTTTTATCCCAATCACGAACTATGCCACGATAGTCCTACATATAAGATAGATTGACCATATCCCAAACCCTTCCACGCCAAATTTTATATTCACATGGTTGTTGTTTTTATTTTTTTTTGGCTATTTGTATGTTTGATACGGGAAGAGTTGGGTCCAGAACTTAACCAAGCTAAATCGCAGTCTTCTGGATGTTGTCTAACTGAATCTGTACTTTTTGAAACTGGTATGTACTTTATGCAATAATAATGGACTTTTCCAAAGAAACACAAAGCATCTGCATTCTGGCCAGGTGACAGGACTCGTGCAGCAGAAGGACTGAAAAATGTGTGCCCGTAAGGTCAGCGTGTGTGCAAGTTGCTTAAGGTCAAGCTTTAATCTCCGCCTTCCCGAGCTGGGCCCAGCAAGTAAAGCATGGAGTCGAGCCAAATGATGCTCCTTCCTTCACGGTAATCCAAAAATGGTACGTACCAACGCATTTCTTGGAGACAGATTTTTGTCTTATAATGGATGGATGGGATGGATGCGACAAAAGATGGATTATATAGGACATCCAACCTTGTCGAGATTTTCAATCCTGGATTCTACGATGGAACTCTATGTCACTGACGATGCCTTCTTTTCTCATATAGACCAAGGGTACCTCTTCGTTTGGTAAACGTCACACCAAATCGCACACGCTC
This sequence comes from Apophysomyces trapeziformis B9324, assembly GCA_000696975.1. Taxonomy (NCBI): domain Eukaryota; kingdom Fungi; phylum Mucoromycota; class Mucoromycetes; order Mucorales; family Mucoraceae; genus Apophysomyces; species Apophysomyces trapeziformis. The sequence continues at coordinate 99,535 of JNDP01001298.1, forward strand.
TGCCGTCGCTGTGGCAACCGTTCTTTCCACAAGCAGAAGAAGACTTGCGCTCAATGTGGTTACCCCGCTGCCAAGATCCGCTCTTGTAAGCTTTGATGCGACATTCGAAAAAAAAATTCAATATACTCAAATTGGGGCTTCCTCTTTTTTCTTCTTGTAGTCAACTGGTCCGAGAAGGGCAAGCGCAGAAAGACGACTGGTACTGGCCGTATGCGCCACCTCAAGCTTGTTCATCGCCGTTTCCTCAACGGTTTCCGTGAGAGTAAGTGGGCTATAACAGCTGCATGAGAGAAATCTCATATTCATCATATAAACTTTAGGCACCCAGGCTAAGAAGCAAGTTGCCGCCACCGCCTAAACTATCCTTTTTTGAAAGAGAAGAGTAAACAATAAATGATCTTATTGTATACTGTTTCTTTCTACGCGATCTGGTAGTTGAGTGAGAAGGGGAGAAAACATAGCCAGTGAACCAGCTAAAAATAAGGAAATGGACGAGCCTTCAGCAGCCAGTGAAACGCCTTTGGCACGCAACTAGCATTGATACCTTGTCAGACTGAATATCGGACTTTGTTGTCACAAGCGGCACTGAGCCCCTCTACTTCGTTTGCTTTCTACGCAGCTTGTTTAATTGAAGTCAATTTTTTGTTCATTCAGCAGCTAGATCTTGCGCTTGCTATTAGGACGGCTGCTCTGGTACTAGCGTGGGAACGTTATGTTTCGATCTAAAAGCATCAACGACAGCTGTTATTGAGAAAAAATCTTATAGGAGCAGCACAGAAACACTCACTCTTGTTCTTATTTTTACTGGAATAGCTTTGGACCATAAAAGTATAGAAATGTTATGTCTTTAGAAGCTATCGTTCGTGGATATCAAGTTATCTGCTTCATCCGATAAGTTAATGCAACTTATGTTTCCCATGCACAAAGTTTAACGGCTTGTTCCGAACTAAAAGAAGATTGCTTCGATCCACATAAGTAAAGACTTCTTGCTTTGTAACTTGAAACACTCGGTGTTATCACGTCCATGATATCGTCGGAAAAGGTGATGATCCCTAAATACAGTAAGGCCTTTGCCTTATACTATGTCAGCTTGAATGATAATAATCGTAAGAATTCCAGTTTCTAACCTGATAATTCGCTTGGTCTCTGACGCTTTTGATCTTCCGTGTACAGCGCGGGTGACATATATGTTCTGATGGGTCTCTAGGAAGCATTCGGACTCTCCTCTGCCGTGGATATGTTAACTGATGGACTAATAGCGATAATCAAGTGTGAGAATATATATCCATCAGCATCTCATCAACCTGCATAAATATTGCAGATACGCTGGAATAGTCAATCACTCTCGAGCCATGCATCTGTGAATCTGTCAGTCATTCTGACTTATGCATACTTCGTAAGTGTTTATTCCATCCTAGGTATGAAAAAGTAATAACAGAGAAAGAAGAGCGTGCTTGGCCTAACAAAAATCTTAGACTGGTACCTGTAAAATGTTTAGTCAACAGTCTGTCATCATAATAGGGCTCTTCTCCAGCTCGATAGCATGACAAGTACGTGAAGCGATTGCTAGACATTGTGTTGCTTTGAACGCTCTGGCATGAGCAGCACCTTAACGGAGAAGATTCTATTGAGGGATGGTTATGCATCTTATCCAATTATCTTCAATATAGAAGAACAAAGCTCGTTTCAATTCAGGGTCAAGACTGCAGCATAGAAAAACGAGCTCCTTGCTCGCGGTGAATTACTAATTATGCTAATCATCCATCAGGGTTTTCCATTGCAAGAAGCTAGCTCAAGTAATGTTCTATTAAATCCTTTAAAAGAAGGGATTGCTCTTTGGAAGTAGTTGGTGATTTTCTATGTTGTTTATAAGTGAGGATTAAAATAAAAGCTAATATAAGTGCTAACTACAAAATGCCCGAGTCTTTCAAGGCATTTTGCAAAAGCGTATTTTTGACGGCAATGAAAACGTGGCGGATCTAAATGTAGAATAAGCCCCCTGAGAAGTATGTTCTTTTTGTCATTAATCAAACTTACATTGGATGTGTCTGTTGCTTGTGTCAGGCTAAATAAGGAATAAGCAAAAAAAAAAGGAGAATGAATGTGATAAAGCTTACTGTGGATAAATTTTAAGTTTGGCCCTGTTCGTTTGACTGAACCTCCAAAGAATATATCTCGCAGCCTTATCGACGTCTTGCCCTCCTAATGCCAAGAATAAACATTAAACAAATGGAAAAGTTCTAGTTTGACTCATTACCGGCATAGGCAGGGAAATAGCGCTCCAGTGGAACTTTTGCTAGTTTTTCTTTAAATACATCCACCTTGTTAAGGAACAAGATGATCGACGTGCGCAGAAACCATCGGCTGTTGATGACGGACTCAAAAAGCACCAAGCTCTCCATCATACGGTTCTGTTAGAGATGAAACAAAAAGAATAAATAAATGTGACATCGCATATTGGAACGCTATGTTTTTATATACCTGTCGTGATTCTTCAAGCAAGACCTGGTCATATTCGCTCAAAGAGACGCAGAAGATGATAGACGTTACTGCCTCGAAACAATGAATCCATTTTTTACGCTCTGAACGTTGGCCACCAACATCAAACATACTAACAGCTAATTAGTTTTTCTTATCCTGAGAAGAGAGCTTCATAGAAGATGCTTACTGGATGCTCAACTGATCGATTGTAAACCTTGTTTCCATGATACCTGTTGTTTTTGATCGTGCGCGCAATACATCCTGTACACTAGGGATGTAGTCACGTTTTGCTAATCGATCAACATTTTCAAAAAAGCTATTGACCAAAACGGGTTAAAATAAGGGAAAACAAAGGAAGAGGAAAAATGTGCTTTTCTATGCAACTTACTAGGAGGCCGAGTCCATTAGATAAAAACCACTGGATTCTTTATCTAAAAGTCGAGCGACTACACCATCTTTCCAAACGCTGGTAACTGCGCTTGCGATCTCTTCTGTGAGTATGGGGTTGGTTGTATCTCCTAGTTGATAATCCTCAATCTGCTTTGCATATTTCTAGAAGGGGTTGAGTTGCGTCAAGGAGAAATAACAAAAAAGTAGGTAGTCTCACATTGTTCTGCTCATCATCAAACTGATACTCAAATTTGTTAATAGCCGCGACCAGCGCTTGTGCTGATTCCAGCAGGTTTTTGTAAACTGTTGCTCGCCAGGTATATAGCTCTTCATTGGTATATCCATTCTGATGAATGATTTTCATCTGTTTAACAATGGTCGTTTTCCCGGATTCTCCGCTTCCTTTATAACTCAAATCGTCAATAAAAGCGTTCATATATAAAGAAATGACTCGCGAGCTGACCTAAAAGCAATATTTTGCATTCTCGTTTAAGTTTTCGGCTGTCTTCTTTAATCATTCGGTCAATTAATTGACTATGATTTTTTTCGGCTCGTTCTTCCGACGAAATGCATATGCCCATAACTGCGAACAACGTAATGACTGTACAATGAAATGAATGAATGAGGGTGAGATGAGTCTGACGATCAAGGAGTAGAAATAGAGAGAGAGAAAGAAAAAGAGAAAGAGAGAAAGAGAGAGAGAGAGAAGGGAGAATGGGGGGTATTGACTGTTTGGAGTTTATCTCACGAACAATTTATTTGGGTTTTGCACGATCATTTGCCCCTCCTCAGCCTGTTCCTCCCATATTCTCTCTTCTTCCTCCCAATGCCAGCCCTTGCTCTCCGTATATGGACTTCTTCGATCTCTCTTACTCATTCTGGACGGATTCCTTCTTGAATAGATTCGTCATCACTTTCTCTTATGTTTCTTGTACCTCTTTTGCTTCGTTCTTAATATCTATATAGCGATTTCTTCTCGCATTGTCTTTGTCACCATGGCTTGTAAGGATTTTTGCCTTGGAAACCGTATTTGTTTAATACATCTCCGGTACAATTATTGGATACATGACACGCTGCTGTGACGTGAAATCCACGTTGAATGAATAGGCCTTTTTGTTTCAGTGAACAAATGGACGTATGCTCTGCATAATAAGAAAGAAAGTGCGTACCAGCTTAAGGCATACTTCTTCTTATTTTGACTCTTCCTTTCTTACGCCACCCATGGACAGAGAGGCGACTGTTAACTTTTCTTTCTTGTTGTATAATTAAACAATATGATGCTATCAAACCGTCCAAATCATGCGAACCTTATTTTTTGTTATTGTATTTCGTATATTTATGCATGATAAACCATCCGTCGCATTCTTATGGACAACTGTAGAAAACGAAAGGGGTGCCCACTAATACACTGTGCCACACATTCTCCTGTAGTTCAATATCCCCGCCAGATGATGCATCACCTCAGGTCTTCCGCAGTGCATTGTATACATAACCCGGCCGTTTCAGGAAGCCGATGACTCCTTTTGCGCCGCCCCCAACCGAAACAGGTGCGGGATCGGGTCCGATCCTTGGATGAAATTCCCTCGGCGAGTAAGTGGAAGACATCGTGGTCACTTTATTCCCATTCACTAACCAGGAATGTACTCTTATTCTGCTCGAATGAAATTTGCGTCTACAATAGATCCAAGCTAGTGTGAGCAAACTATGCCTTCCGCGTAACTGAATTCGCTAATACTTATTTTACTTTTAGTCCAAGCTTAATCTTTTCTTATAGACTGACAATCTATTTAAAGTAGCGTAGAAATGCATTCAATAAACAGTGTTTGAGTTTCCTAGGGATGAATAATCGAACAAAGAAAGGAGATCGCCAGCTGGTGATCAGATACAATATTCCCCTTGAACAAGTCACAGGACAAATACAGTCTTTGGTTCTCCTTCCTCCATTATATATGTGTGGACACTTGTGGATATGTATCTTACCATTTAAACTGTAGGAAAGGTACAAAGACACTTTTTCGGTTGAAATCAGCAAAAAATCTAATTTAGCATGGAGCGATATCCCGACACGGTTATTCCATCATCGGTACTAGTTGAGTTCTCCTGACAAAATCCTGATTGCTCCTGTATAAATTTCATTAATACCTTGGCTTTATAGCTGGAACTGCGTTATATAAAAAACGTTGATACGGGTTTCCAATTTCAAAACGAGTTCTTCTACTGACATCGTCTGTTTTCAGTGCTTGAATCAAATTGGGTCGCGGTATATAATGGTTTCAATTAACCATCAGCTACCGTAAGTATCTGTTCTATACAGCTTTTGCTGTTCCTGAGCTGTATCTCGTTTTTACCTTCATCGCAGGATGCGCCGAGATATACTTGTTTCTGGATTCCCAAGGCTCTATGCATAAACATGATCACGCACTCTTTTGCAGGTTTCCAGGCATGTCATTTTTCCGCGGAAAGAAAACGTAAGCCCTGATGGGGTAGTAGCACAATTTTTGGCTATGATTTACCATGCATGTTATAGAACCTTAACGCTTGGAAACACACATTATCATATGCGGTGTCCCATTATTGATTTCGAGCAAAATTAACTGTGTTTCGTTTACGTAGCTTCCTCTCTTTCTATACTATACTTGTTTCCAGTTGCTTTTAAATTGATATTATATATTTGCTTCTGGCTGTAGAATGTATGTAGATTGAAATGGTTGATCTGTCGAGCATCAACACCCCAATCCTTTGGACAATGGAGATCTGAGTTTGAATTTGATGCATTGCAGCCCTTTGAACAAATGCAAGTCTTGCTGTTTATTGCATAACAATTTGCGTTGACACATAAAATCAGATTTGAGTGACTGGAAATAATATGGATAAGGGGTTTGTGTCAAAGTTGCTTCCCTAGAATGATGCTTTCTAACTTACCCAGATGGTATGCACAAGAAAGTTGGGCAATTGAATAGACGAGTTGTCGTCTGAAAAACGAGATCTAAAAGTACTAAACTTGCCGTTGGAGACGTGATATCGGAATCACTGCTACCTAAGGTAAAAGGAGGCCTTATTTGTAGTGGCGATGTTAAAAAATAAGCTACTGCGGTCGACGAAATTCTTCTGGGTGTCCAAGCCCACGCTACACCGATTCAGCGATGTGATGCATCGAATTAGCCGAGTGGACATCTCTTTGCCACAAATATACGTCAGTTTTTGCACACTGATATACCGTGGCGTGAAACGCCATCGGTTGTAATGACCTTGCTCAAGTCTCCTTTCTCATACATGCATGACAAACCTGGATATACCGCTCTATAAACAGGAACATAAAATAAGGTGTACTAAGCTGTAAAGTATAGAACTCCTCTATAGTCACAGCGATCAAATCATCACGGCACTCTCTTCTTTTAAGTGTCTTCCATAACTTGTTCACTGTCGCCGATCTTTCCTTCTTCCTTGAAGCGTGCCTGTGCTCCGAACACAATCAATGGTATTTTTCCCGTCGTTCAAAAAGGACATCGACGCCACTTTCGTGTCTGTGGGTGTGGTTTGTTCCGAGTCAATCTCAAAGTGAATTCTCTTGAACTGAAATAAGAAACTTTCGTTAATGCTTGCGCTTGTATCTATATCTCACCGCTCGCTGCAGCGCCACTGCAACTTCTTTTGTTCTTTGAGCCTATATCTTCACTTTCTTGTTTTCTTCAGATTACCCCTCGTGTTCGTTCTCTGTCTCCTATAATACTCTTTCCCTCCATTTACAAGTATGTTTGCAAGATCTTCGGAGCTCGCTATGTGCCTTGGTAATTCCTGACCGTATTTTTACCATGCAAGGTCCATAAAACCTTGCTAATGCAGGAAACTTCTGAATAAAGCATGCAGCGATTCATGTTGGCGTTGGCATGATGCGGTTTTGCATATAATCATGTTTGTCTTTGTCTTTCTGCAATCTTTTTGCCCTCCTTTCTGACCTGGTCATCGCATAATATTCTTTTTTGGAGACCCGTCGTACTTGGTGTGACTTGAAACCGCTTCCATCCATGGCAGTAAATGCTTGGTTATGGCCAGGATGGACGGCCCATGGCTCGAAATATCGGTTCACCTCATCGAGACTAAAATACTCCAACTCAAGTTCGGCATCTGATGTACATCCCCTCGCCCTTCTCGCAGAGTAAATCGACTGCAAATCTATCCGTAATGATTCAGCAAGCAAAGCGCCGATCAGCATTTTGGGTAAAGTCGTCTAAACTGGAAATATATAATAAAATGATAGCATTAAGCATGGTAGGGCTAAATTGGATGGAATATGTTAAATCCGAAACGGGATAAGTCAAGCACTTGAAAAGACTGTGGAATATTTGCGTGGTTGCTGAACACATCTTCCTAGTTAAAATAGGCTAATGAGGATAATTTATGCCATTTACCATTAGGCAATAAATGATTTCAATAGCTCTGCGCGCATTGATAGCAAACCAACAGAACATTGCTACTATGGACGTTCGTGGTAGTATGCAAGTTATTAAAGAGTTGGGGGATTGCCAATGGTAAATCAAACTTATCACTTAAGCACACTTCATTTCTCCTTAAATAAAACCAAAGCGAACATTTATATATTCATTCTATGCTATTGACGGACTAGCCACATAGGGAGAGCACAAGGAACAAGTTAGATTGTACATGCAAAATATTTTAATAGTTGTACACTGCTTTACACCTTTTTTGACTTCTCCGAATAATCGGCCCAGCTACCATCGTAGTTACGTACCCTATATGGTAAAGTTTAGCAATTCCTTAACAAGAAACTAGTATAACCTTACCGTGAATACCCTAATTGACGCAGATATTCTGCTGCCTTGGCACTTCTTATTCCTGCCTGACAGTAAAGCACAATGTTTTCCTGTGATCCCGGCTTTTGAAATCCAAAGGTATCTAAGAATTCTTCTGAAGAAGTGGCCCATGCATTGGCAAAGTTGCTCTGAACAAAATGGCACATTAAATATCCAAATGTATAATCTTATCTAACTTTTTCTCTCGTCCTCCAGTCGATATTCTGTTTTCTGTCTTAATTTCCTCTTACCAATGGGATGTTTTTAGCAGTGGGGATAGAACCTTGCGACAGCTCGGCCGGCTCTCGCACGTCAATGAGGTGTGTATCCTAGACATTGCGTTTGTTGGGATGCAAACATTTCAACTCCCTTTTACCTTACGATTACTGGAAATGATCGACCGGATTTCATCATAATCCACTGACATTGCCGCATCGCTACTGTATCCTCGATGAATAAGCCTTGTTGTGAAGGGCGAAACTGGGGCAACAAGGCTATAGTGAAGCGACATGTTCGCGGAACGGCGAGCATTTACATGCAGCTGTCGCAAAGTACTTCTTGTTCCAAAGAACATCGCTCTTGAGAGAAGCTGTCGACCGTACATATTGTAGGTAAAGGAATCAAGTGAGAAACGCACGACAAAACTGCTCGTTTTTGCAGAAGTTATTTGCGCCGCCTAAAAATATGCTACTCGATTAGACATCGTCATCATATCTCAGCATTGCAATGGTACTCGAACTGGATAAATGCTAAGGTGAATATAACTAGATCACAATGAATCAACTTTGTTATGACGTTCTGGGTTATTAGTCTCTTGCTCTTTCAGTATGTACAATTGCACCATCTTTTTACTAAGAACATAGCATTCTTATATATTAAAATATTGGATAAGTAAGCTAACAGTAGAATTGAATTGAATCGGCAATGTATTCGCCTATTTGTATTTGTTCGCATTGATTTCTGTCGATTTCTATCCAAAGACTTGAAAAGAACTCCAAAAGTTGTGTGTGACATCATGTAGCGGGGATTAAATACTGTGTGGAGAGTCCTCCTTCACTCTGCTCAATTCCTGTGCGAGAGAAGGCCTGCCATAGATAACATACACGATGAGCAACCTAATCACTGTGAAGATCAGGCCATCAAATGGAGTTATTTTCGATATCGAATTTGACCCAGAAACTACCTCTGTTCTTCAATTAAAAGAAAGAATCAGCCAGAATTTGGATGGCCAAACTGCTTCCCAAATGCGCCTGGTCTATTCTGGACGTATCCTCAACGACGATGATATATGCAGTACTTACGGTATGAGGGAATTTATGGTCATTAGTTGGCCGGTTTGTTAAGCAACATCACAATAGCCATCCAAGAAGGACATACACTACACGTTGTACGCTCATCGGTGTCCAAGGCGTCCAATTCAGCGACTCAGCGCTCTGCTACAACCCCAGTGGCAAATAGCAACACAGTAACTCCTCCTTCTTCTACTAATACAAGTACTACTCCTGTCATCCCATCTACTGCATCGCGCGCGGCATCTGCATCACCGATAGCAGCAGATCCGTTCTCCGTCCTCCGAGGCGGCAGTTCAGATATGTTAGGCGGCGATATGCCCTCTATGGATCCCGAGGCTATGCGAAGGATGATGGAAACACCTTTTATGCAAAATCTCCTAAGCGACACAGGCAAGCATAAATACTCTAAAGCAAGCGAAGTCTAACTCGCCTCCATAGAGTTTGTCCGGACAATCCTTATGAGCAATCCGCAGATGAGAGCGCTTGTAGAACAAAATCCAGAAGTTGGCCACGTGATCAACGATCCTGCTTTCTTACGACAGTCGATTGAACTTATGAGGTACCGTATCGAGTGATGAAGCCGATGATGTATGCTAACATCTCACTAGAAACCCGGAATTGATGAGAGAGATGCAGAGAAGCAATGATCGCGCCTTATCAAACATTGAGGTATTGAAAGCATGATAGTGCGAGCATGTTCTTAGATAAACTACAGGCTTTGCCAGGAGGATTCAACTATTTGCGGAGGATGTATAGCACTTTTCAAGATCCAATTGACTCAGCGAGTAGACCTACGGATTCCACCTCCGAAGAAGCAAATGAACGGTTGGCTCGAGCTCTCAATGTTACTAGCGTGCCAGGTGGGAACCGATTAAGCTTATTTATGTATGCAGAAATGATTGACGATAGCTATTATCCTAGAAAACCAATTGAATACCCAAGCCCTGCCGAATCCTTGGGCTCCACAAAATACGAATAACTCGACTACCAACAACAACACCACATCACCTATGAGAGGGGTAGATCCCCTTGCAGGTACAATTAGGATTTTTGAGAGCTATACCGGATCAACTGTATTTATCTTTCTCTAGCACTTTCGAGGCTCCCTTTTGCGTTGCCACAACAGACGGTGAGGGATAACTGAAGAACTATAAGAGAATGCTGAGACTATGTTTGGCAGAATAATACATCAAGTGTGTCTAATGCGACCAATACAACCAATACAACCAATATCCCTGGAACCACGCAGCAAAGTGCGCCGTTTTGGACTGATCCTAACTTTATGCGAGCGAGCTTGCGGTTTCATCAGGCAATGATGGAGAATCAGAGACAACAACAGCAACAACAACAGCAACAGCAACAACAGTCAGGAAATTCACAGCCGCAACCGACTCCGCCCATGCCTGCGTTTCTGGGTCAGAACCTGATGAACTTCGGGTAAGGACGATATCATGTATATTAAACAAACTAACAACAAACTTATTAGATTTCCACCTTTCCAAACAAATACGAATCCTACTACGCCGTTGGAGCCACCCGAAACACGATTCCAGTCACAACTTGCACAATTAGAAGAGATGGGATTTTCAGAAAAGCAGGCCAACCTACGAGCCTTGTTAGCAACTGGCGGTGACGTTCAAGCAGCCATTGAATATTTGTTGAATTAATCGGATCATCTTTTGTTTGTTATCGTTCAGTCATAAAATATCGCACTATATTATTCTAATAACAAAACATTCGTGTAATCTCTGACTCCAAGATTTAGGTACCATAGCCTGCTATGGATGAATCCGCCCACGGTAACAAAATAAAATGACTGTGCATTTAAAGCCCGAGATTAAGTCATCTGAAAGCATCAGAATGTAAAGCATAGATGGAAAAGCACTAGTTAAATGACTGGAGCAAGTATTATCCGGATGTCAGGGCTGCTTGTTCAATGTATTAAAGCTGTCATGCTTATATGCAGCCAATTAATCGGTTTCAAACACAAAATATCTTCGGCATTCATGCGGCTTCCAATATGCGATGCAATTTAGAGAGAAGCCGCCTTATGTCAGGAAAATCCCATTTTATATATGCTGATAAAGATTCTCTCTTATTACATATTTACAGATAATACCATTTGTCCACGGAAGAAGGAACGGGGTGCAGGTCTTGTATAGGTCCCTGTTTTCAAATTGTAAGATGTCTAATGCACCGAGGAGGAAAAGGCTTACCATAGGCAAACTGGCATTCGGAGGGACTCTATATGGGGAACCGTCTACAGAGACGTTAATACTATGGCTAAAGAAGTTAGCAATTTCAGCTCGCAGGCAACAAGATGCCTCACGTCTCTATATTCTTCCTGGGAGTTGTACCATTGATAAGCGCATTCCAGAATTGGTGTGTATTCATGACGATATTGGTGGCAAAGGTTTTGTTCCTTATCTGGCCATTGTAGGCAATCGTATTAGGTTCCTGACCGTCTGGCGTTTTGTACATGCAAAACCAGGTAGCCGTTGCATTTAGGAGTCCAGGCTTATAAATATTGATATCGCCGATGTCTTTGATTTAAGATGAGAATCGACTCCACGACTCAATCTCGCGGATCCAACATACCATGAAGTTTAGTCGCTAGTGGGTCATTGATATCCACAACCACAACTTTCCAGTCTGTCTTCTTCTGATCTATCAATGCTATAATACCTAATATTTTGACCTGCAAAACTTCTCCCAGGATAGCTACACGGTCTCCAATTTCTATCACATCGATTGGGTCATTATCACCTCGAGTATCAAGATCTTGTGTGGTATGGTTTGGATCTTCCCAAGTCTAATGCAACCATGGTAGAATATCAAGCTTGGACCTCTTCTGTTTTCATACCTGAGGAAAGGCACCATAATTCCACAAATAACCTTTGTACGGGAATATATTGTAAGCAAACCGAAGAGATCGGTTGCTTCGGTCTTGCATGATAGGATTAAACTGTGTTTCTTTGTTGATCTGACATAAGGAAAGAAACATAAAGTGTTATGGAGCAATTCCAAAGTAATAATCTCACTATATAAGCGATTAACCTCAAATTTAGCATTGTGCCACCGAGGGATCTCCACAACCATGTTAAAAACAGATCCGTTATTCAGTGGAATATCATGAAAAGGCGAAATAACTTCTCCTTCTTCATTTGCTGAAAATTATGTGCTTTAGGATGGATATGCACTTCCTCTGAGTTTCTTGTTTTACCAAAATAGAGTTTGTAGTCAAGCGATCCGGCAATACCTGCAGATCGAACCACGTATTGGGCGCATTGGATGGAAGTAACCCATATCAAAACTATTACGATAGGACTGAACATCTGAGAATGGGAACAGCAATGTTTTTGGCAGAGAATTTGCCGTTCCTAAATTGAAAGCAATTCATTTTCGTTGTTTTCCATTGATGGAAAGATAACACAAAGCAACTACGTCAGCAACAAATCGAGCTAAAAGGTTGAGACAGATCGATCGGAACGAAATATTGACCTCTGGATGGCACGTTTCTGACGGAGATTGTTGATCTAGAACAGGTCTAGCTGATGCATAAAAGAGATAGCTAACCATATTTACCCGATGATTATCAGACAGCGAAAACCAATGTAAGGAAACTGGGTAGATTGTCCACATAATAAAACTTAATCGTAGTCGCACTCATACCGCACGATCCATGTGCCCAGCTTCCGAGTATCTCAATCTGAAGTTGGTTTCACAGTAGTATTTCGGGTACGTTTTGAATATATGTTTCCGTACCTCTCTACTGCTTCTTGCAACGCTACTTTTTGTGTAGCAAAATCATATTCGGCTTGCAGCATATGACATTGTGCACACTTCGCTTTCCATTTCTGCTCCCTTTTTGCTACGATTCTTTTTCATGGTCCAAGTCCTCATTTGTCCATAATTCGACGAACGCCTTTCAGTCTTCAAGTACTGGATTCTTTTGGTAATACCGTTTCTATCTGATCTCTTTTCACTGCCTGATCATAAAAGCTTTGGGCAACGTTCTGCATTTGCGCATATATCACGTAGTTCCAATATCTTTCATTCATTTTTCACTATAGGACTCAGACCTTGAGACCACGTATTGAAACAACCTATGGGGTGAGAGATGATGTGGGCGCTGTCATATGCGAATTAATAAAGACCAGTAGTACTGGTATGACCGTTTGCATAATATAAATGCATAAGCATAGATCTACCAATGATTTATATTGTAGAATTTGGCTAGGCCATAGTAACTGGATTGCTATGGTTATCAGAGTCGATGTATTCACATAGATAATCCAATGTATGAATGGCTGTGCTTATAAACCTTAAATTATGGATTTACCCACGGGATATAATACGCAAATTTGGGTAAGGTAAGCAATTTCTCACCGATAACAGGCTGCCATAGGTTCATTAGCACATAATTGTTTAGCCGATGAGCTTAATTAGGAGGGGAAACTGTGGGGCTAGCGTCGTACAAATCGGTGAGTGTGAGTAATTCCGGACCTTGAAAAACGGTTATATCATTTGACAGTGCCGGTTATATATTATGGAAGGAATCGGGACTATGAAGCATGATAGCACGTTCACGGGCTCTGGTATACTTCTTCCTCTAGTACTATGAGTTTTGTTTGTTTACACGGTGTAGGGGAAAATATAAGGAATAGCTTACGCTTTTCTAAATTGCAGGAATAGGTTGCATAAATAACACACAATGAGTGGCTCTTTTCGACCGATGAAACAAACACAGTATTCATGCTTCCGACTTGTCTTTGCTGCTCATTTTTTTTTTTTTTTTTTTTTTCTGG
>JNDP01001299.1:0-55716 GCA_000696975.1 Apophysomyces trapeziformis B9324
TAGTAATTCAAACTATTTACGTTGAAAATTGCTACTGACTTTGTTTTGTTATTGTAATTGATATATTTGATAAGGTTCAACCTTTATTTACTGTCTTTCCATACATCATACAAACATCTGGCGTTTTGCATGAAACAAACAGAATCGGCTACACTATTTTTGCTGATATTTTCCCGTGTCCTCAACTGTTTTAAGCATTGGCACGTTTAGAATTATCTTATAATTAGTAGGACGGTTATCTATGTCTTTGTGATGTAGTTGCACTTGCCTCTGAACGAGCACACGCTTTTGATTCAAAATTTCTTATTGCGAATTTTCATAGTTTGATTAGATGATTCTTCAAAATTTGACTCTCCGATACTTCAAACAATTTTGGGTGGGATCTTCAAAAACTTTTGGAAAAAACCATTAGTCTAGCCACCTAAGCTTGCATTGTGTTGTTATAGGAACCTGGTTTCTGTGCAGTTCTTTACGTCTTTTCCAGTATTCTCGTTAGCTGTTCCCCTATATGGAAACATTACTTAGGCTTCTGCACGATAGATGTCTCTGTCTTGCGGTGAGGACGGATCTGGGCGTAAAAAATAACATTGTTCATGCAAATTGCTTTCATTATCATCAATTCAAGATTTAATGAAACCTTTTATGACAATAGAAAAGGAAAACCAACATTTAGCTACTGTAGATCCATCCATCTCAGGCTGTCACTGGCAACGATATAGAAGCTTTACTGAAATAGGAATTTGTAATAGAAGTCTCAACCAGTAAAATAGAGTTCAAGACACAGATCGTTACTGAGCTCTATCTGAGAGTTGTTGTCCTCGACTTTCGGATAAAGCATTTATCAACATTTCATAAATGCGTTCATTTAAGGACTTTGGACTCTGGAAAAGATATTCCTTTCCCTACACTCGATTCCGCTCAGACCACTCAGGACTTATGGAGACGTTCAAAGCCGAGGCCCGCCAGCTAGTCAAAAAGTTTTGTTATGTTGTAACATACTCAGCCGTAGACATAGGATCTATATAGTAATCCATCCCGGCCTTAACTGATCACTGTAAACTGTCAAGCTTTGAGTATATAATGTCATTTATTCATGTCCTCTACTTTAGGAGATGAAAGCTATTTAATCACAAAGGATAATCGTATGTTTCACTTTTTGGCTTTCTCCTCATATCTTCCAGCACTGGTATTCACATTGATGATAATATATTCAGGTTGATTGATGTCCTTTTTTGTCCATTTTATAGCCTACATGGCCTCTATCCCCAACTGTCGTTGCTTGTACGATATCCCCGCATCGCAAAGTAAGCTTAGTTTTTCCTAACTGTACAAGCAGCTTCACTTACATTGCATTCTAATAAGGCCCGTCCAGACGCTGCATCGCTTCAATTCCTGTGCTGTGAGTACACGTCCCATATCCGCGCCCCTCCTGGGTGTATAATGTAACACAGAAACAATAATAAGGACAGGTCGGATTTGTCCCGCCCTACTTGACACCATACAAAGCATAAACGATACGCGTTTTACAGAGGTTCTAATGCCTGTGCGCATACTTAGTCTCACGGAGGCAGTTGGATAGCAATGTCCAATGTCAGTAACCTTGACGTGGAATGCAAAGCTGGCAGATTAACTTGAATGTTTATTATGCGATACTGATCCTAATGTTTGTGATACAGAAATATCCTCCTGCCTCTTAGGTCTTAAAGAACGAGAAAAGACATTGTCTCTGGACAACTGTCTCTCTGAACTAGAGAGTTTAACTGTTTTTTTCTTTTGAGCAGGAGAAATTAGAGGCCTCCAAGTGGTGTTGGGTCCGCAGAACTATAGAGATGGCCAAAACTTAAAGCTGACCTTGGTAGGTGCATATGTCATGCATTACGAAGTCTAATTATTGAGAATTTCCTTAGGCACTCCTTCCCCAAGTTACTCGACTGCCGTTATGATAAACCAGACGCCGTTTGACATAATAACCACTAACAGTATCAACAGAAACGCGGAGGAACAAACCGCAGGTAGCAACCCAGCAACTGATGGAATGCCTGAGAGTTTAATGGACTATAAAAAGGGTAAGCATTTACTATAACAATTCGAATGCTAAACCAATAGCATTGTTTCATTAAAAACTTACATCAGATAAAGTATTATACATAGAAAAGCTATACAAGAAGCTCTTAAGATATGGAGAAGGAGTGCCCGAAAAGGTAGAATGCCTGAGAGCTCAATAGGCTATACAGAATGCAAACGCTAAGGATCACGATGGGATAATAAAAGAAATACTTCTTATTCAATTAATTAACATTGCATCAAAGAAATCAGAATGATATACATGTAAAGTACAGTTAGAAATGCTAGAGAAGGCACCTTTTGGGACACTCCTTCCGCGATCAGTTGCTATGGCGCTTACTATGCTCTATTTCTCCGTGTCTCTCTTACTGGCAAATATGTCAAACAGCGTCTAGTTTGTATGACATCGCTCCAATACCTTGGAGAGAAGTGCCCAAGTTAATTTTCTGAATGTTTATACGGTTATTTTCCAGAAAGACCAGCAGAATATCTTGTCCCTAAAACACTACTTTGACATCGATACCTGCTACATTCATTGTCCCTGGTAAGGTAATTGCTTCTCTGAAGAACTCATTTTTTTAGCCGACCTTCCATTCACATCAACATTAAACCATTTACCAAACTTCTGCAAAATACTCCACTAACAGCATAGAGTGAATTACAACTAGGTTAATCGTTCATATCGGTATGACAGTAGAAGAACAGAGATCTTAGTAAAGAAACAATGCAATAACCGTCACTTATAAGCATGTAAAAATGTACGGAATAGCAAGAATAAGTAAAAGAACCGCAGCAGGACCAGGCTAAAGGTATAACCATGCTACTCGGATATACCCTAGTCTTCACTATTAGAATCAGCAGCATGACAGGAATCCTAGCAAAGTCCCGATGCAAGAGCGATTCATCTAAAGCAAAGAGGTATATGTGAAGTAATGCAAATGAGTTATACCACAATGCTACCAGGTAAGTATTAGCCAATCATGTTCCCACAGGTTTTTAGTGCACCAAATAACCGTCCAAAAGATTGGTGGTGCATATTGCTGTGGCTGAACATAGCAGTCCGAGCCAAAAAAATCATAGATTCTGAAAGGGGAAAAAAAGAAAGCTCTTTGCGTACAGTTAGTTATTATGGAAGTGCATCGCTGTCGTTTTGTCGAATATCAACCGGCGGCTATCAATGCGCTTGATTTCACACCGCCTACGGTTGATCGCTGTAGGTTGGCTGTTGGTAGGGCTAATGGAAACATCGAGATATGGGATCCATTGCACCGATATCGCCTTGAGAAGACCATTCCAGGTGGCCAAGGCCTTTCTGTTGAGAGTTTGGTCTGGGCTCATCAATCAATCCTTGTCGATCAGGACGAAGACGATAGTCCCGAAGAGATCGCTGAACAATTGAAGTCTTTATTACAGCAACCGCCACGCCTTTTCTCTTCCGGACTGAATCCCTACATAGTAGAATGGGACACAACATCATTAACCGCCAAAGTAAGTGGAGAGAAGGGAAATTCAACAATATTCATGTTGTGTATTGCTATCAGAAATCCGTTGATTCAAATGGTGGAGCAGTGTGGTGTTTGGCGGTGAACAGCACAAGCACGCGTCTGGCAGCTGGATGTGAAGATGGGCGTATTCGTCTATTCGATATCTCAAATAACCAGCTTGAATACATTTCTAGCTTTGAACCGCAGAAAGGTAAATGGCGTGACAAGCATTAAGATGAATACATGGGACATCACGCTTATTTCGGATGTTTCAGGTCGTATTCTGTCGGTGGCATGGTCTCCGGACGACGATTATATTGTATCAGGAGGTTCAGATAGCGCTATACGCAAATGGGACGTTGCAACTGGAAGCACCATACAGCGTATGACTGTGGATCGAGTCCGTAAAGAGCCAACCTTGGTGTGGTCCGTGGCTGCCACCAGGTAACCGAATAGGACTCGTTAAAAGTATAGTGCTTCTCATACGTTGCTCATAGAAATAACACGATTATTTCGGGTGATTCACTGGGAAATTTGATGTTTTGGGATGCCACTCGTGGAGCCATGCGGCAATCGTTCCGTGCGCATGGAGCGGATATCCTTTCTATTGTTGCTTCTCGTGATGGTGACTTGGTGTTTTCAGCGGGTGTCGATCGTAAGTTATGCGCTTTCCGTCGTGTTCAACAGAGCAACAAGACACACAGCAAAACACAATGGTTAAATATCGGCAGTCGCAGATATCATTGGCACGATATACGTGCATTGGCACTGGATGACAGGCCATCTGTGAATTCTATTGTATCTGGCGGTGTTGATGTAGAATTAGTATCCTGTCCCGCTAGAGAGTTTCCCAAACTGATCCAAAATCGACTGCCGCCTTTCCCACACAAGTACATCACATCGGTCTCAAAATCCCATAAATTATTAATGGCGACCTTTGACAATTCCATGTCTGTTTGGCGTCTTGGAAAAGGTATATTTTGTTCCTTTATTTTCCGTGGAGGATAACGAAAGAGATCTCAAACGATATTTTCAAAACCATAGCTGGGGAGCTAGATTTAAGCTCACGCCAAACAACGATCCCAGAAGTACTGGAACCACACCAACTGATACTTGACCTTCAACTAAAGCCTGAATGCAATATTACGTCCAGCGCACTGTCAGAAGATGCACAATGGATTGCAGTTGCCGATATTGAAAATACTCGACTCTTTAAGGTATGGCATAAAACACTTTTTGGTTAAACCCTGAATTTATTTTGCTTGTTATTATTAGCTGCAGGTCTCTGGTCAAGCTACCGTTAAAAAGGAACGTAATTTCGAATCTACACTGAATCAATACTTGGCCACCCATAATGCCGCTGCAGGCTCACACCATGTTTTATTTACACCTGGTTCCGAAAAACTTATCATCGTCACTTCTGAATCTCGTATCTTAATTGTTGACCTCTTGCACGATGGATGCGAGAAATTCAAAGTTATCCGAGAGTTTGGATATCATCGAGGACTTGACAACAAAGAAAATGTTATCGAAGGTTCCAAGGTAGCAACGGTGATAACTTTGGCTGTCAGTTCGGATGGCCAATGGCTCGCAACAGGCGACGATGATAACAAAATTCACGTATTTAACCTAGACAGCTTACAGGTAAAAGCGAAAAAAGAACTTCCTATCATGCTGACTCCCGTTTTAGCATCATATTACTTTACCACGATCATCAAGTCCTCATACTGCACTCTCATTCAACGAATTCCGGCCAAGCGAGCTATTCGTTGGATTAGCAAGCAATGAATTTTACATATATAATGTCGAGCAAAACAAGATGACTGACTGGTCCTACGCTCATTCAGACCAAACGAATAGCAGGTTACTCAACATGCGAGATCGAATCCGAGGCGTTGCATACAATCCTGCTGACGAAAATAAGATGATTATTTATGGCAGCACGTACATGTGCCAAGTAGATATGAGCATGGGTCGACCACGAGGAGGATCTCAGCCTACGAAACGTAAAGCCGGTCAAGACGAACTATCAAAGCGTACAGACACTGATAATCATCTGGACATGAACCTATCCAGAGAATATCAACAAATTTTATCTTGTGGGTTTCTGGACAGGAACTCTATGGTAATGGTTGAACGACCCAAGTTTAGTGTCTTAGAGAAACTACCACCATCTTTCTACAGAGCACATTTTGCTACTTAAAAAGTCACATTTGCATTAAAAACGATAAAAGTCAATCATTAATATTTCATACTATCTGCAATTTATTCTTACTAAAGAATGATTGAGCAAAGTATGGGGGATATTCGATCATACAAGGATATGAAATCCTAAATTGTAAAGAGTTTTGAAAAGACAGTGCCATACGGTGCCTCTAGTTTCTATCGAAGGTACAACTGCACGACGCCTGTTAGCTCAATTGTAGTGTGTCTGTTAGCTCTATCCTAACACAGGGCCAAAGGCCAGTGACTTTGGATTAACAAATATTTACGGCATATCGAGTCCCTGAATTGGATTACATTGCCGTCGAACATCAATGATTAAAATGCTTTTTATTGCGTATTGACATCATAACGAATGAATCGCGTTTCGCCGGAACGGTGTGCTAAGTGGTGGATATATTATGTGTTTTTAATCCGAATCACCCGAGTCATCGTAGGATGCGAGCATGGAGAGTCCATTGTTGTTTATGGGGGCACTTTCTACTTTTTTCTTCTTTATCGGAATACTGAGTTCTGGTTCGGCATTCTTTCGCTTCGTTTGCGCAGCAAATGACTTGAATGAGGGTAATGTTTTCACACCATTCTTTTGCTTTAGCAGCGTTATAGGATCCGGTTCAACCTCCTCCCCAATCCTACGTACACGTCCACCATCAGCCGACTGAAAGGCAGCTGTAGCCTGGCGTTCGATTTCATCTTCTTCCTGCGTGAGCTCTTGCTGGATACGCTTTTGATCTTCGGCAGAAAATCGATCCAAGACGTCGTCCACATTCACACGTTCACTTCGAGCATTACGTGTACGGATTTCATCCAATGCATCCATAATTTCCATTTCTCGCTTGGAATCCAATGTTCGGTTCTCTAACGCTTGCATGGGGTCATTAGCAGCTTCTTCTTCTTCTTCGTCTTTATCCTCCTCTCCAGGTTGACCACGCCATGGCTCAAAGTTACGACTTGCACCATGTTCCGCAACATAATCTGTATTTTTTGGATCGGTTTTGAAGGTGATTTCAGCCGAGCATCGTGGACATCTATCACATGTCTGTTAGCAAACGGTCAACCTAAGTTCTAAGCTAGTTACCTAATGTAGAAGCGGAAGATCTTGATGGACAAATATACTTCACCTTCCACAGTTTCTTTCCGTGCGTTAAACTTTTTTCCTTTATAAATGTATTCGCCACAGCTCTCACATCGCATGGAGAAAGGTGCCATAAGACGAACTTTATGCTGAAGATCCTTCGGTTTCTTCCTACAGTCAAGGTTAATTTTTATTGCACTTTAACAAAACTGCTGTTATATACTCACTGTCTAGGGATCTGTGAAGGATCAAAGTTGGGTGGGAAGTATTTGTTTAGAACTTTTCGCTCAGACATGGTGCAAGTTGTGGATGATCGTAGCGTTGCCGCAGAACAATGCGCACCTATTAAATATCCCTGTGACTGCCATTCTGAGTAAGAGTGAAACAACTGGTCCCAGGGTCCCAAAATATGACAGCTGCTATTTGCGGATCTACTACGACACCTACTGTATGGAGCAAATTGCAGCAGAACAGAAAGAGAAGCCAAGAAATTGGACATAATAGGCTATGGATAAGATGACTTGTCCCGAACAAAGAAAAGACAAACCGAAATTGGGGATCGGGCAGAAAAGACAACAGTCAGTTCCTTTGCTACATCACATTTAAACCACTTCCGATGTAAAATTGCAGAGATGTTGGAGGCATAAAATACTCTTAAAGAAAGAAATCACTTCAAGCAGCTGAGTCTTGGCAAGCAATTGCGTCACCTTGTGCAATGACAAAGTCGAGGAGCAGCACAAAAAAGTATAACATTAGAATTCGCTATGCTGTCTGCTTACTACAGCATTTTTCTTATATAGATAGTTGCACAAAGAACAGACATAACATTCAGCGCGGAAATAGAATGGGACTTCAACAAAACCAATACGCATTTTAGGCAAAGTGTACTTTGCTTTTTAAGAAACTGTTAAAATTTAATACTCTGCTTCAAATCCCAAAGTATGTAAATAAAGGTCAGGTACTACAATATTCATTGGCGGGGAGCAGGAATTACTACTATCATGGGAGATGAGGACCAATTCGGGCCTTATTACCAAACCATCGCCGCTTTGATGGCTCTCCTTTCTTACTTGGCTTTTTTTGAAATGATAGATGTAGTGAAGAGCGCATAAACGATGATAACTGACCAAGAACCCGCTTGGATGGTTCTTGGGGCCCAAGCATACTATGGCGATTGCATAGCTTCTGCTCTGAAGTTTTACCAATCACTGTGCTCGAAACTGCGCGCTTGATCCGTGGCCATAACTGGTGCGACGGCAGGCCACTAGCACTTTGTCCAAACGACTCTGATATTCGAATAGAAGTGTCCCCTTCAGGTAGGTCTGTCCCATCCAATGAATCGGATTGACGACGATGATATGATAGTTGCCTGTCGTTCATCGTTGATGTCGACGCTTGCCACGGTAACCACAAAGGATGCTGTTGACGATTGTGTGATCCAGGGACAACCATGTGCGGAATATGGTTTCTGCTAAGCAATGCATCGTTGGTTACTACAGTGATAACAGGAAGTGATGTTGTTGGCCGGACACAAGGTGATGCATCCAAAGGTGTAGCTACTGCGGAGGAGTCTCCACTATCATCTGTGACGCAGGAGCCTACGGAGATGCGTCCAGTATTCAGGGGTGCGTTTCCAGAAGACATAAGATAAAAGAAAAGGTTGGATACGATTCCGACTTTGACGAGTGATAAGAATGTTGGATGACATTTCCATTTTGAGTCAGCAAATTGGCAACGTACTCAAGCGCATCAACCTTGGACATATGTAACTAAGCCATGAGCGTCCATATCAGGCCCCTTTTTTTTTTCGTTAAGCCACAGGATCCTGAAAACCATGCTCTTCACTAGTGAGTATTACGTTAGAAAGATATAGTCAATGCACCATTGACCGGAAACAGACTGTCAATATATAAGCAAGAGATCTCCATGTCATTAGTTTGTTTAGTAGCGTCATAGGATACGAGTCAGCTCCATCTTCAATCCTACGTATCGTTAACTGCAATGGATTATATCTTAAAAATACAGTGACATCGAATGCCTTTCAGCGAAGCATAGCACAAATGTAGGGTACGTTCTGTCTAGACAAATAGCACAATCCCATAGACGATTGACGTCTCCAACCAAGCTTTTTCATTTTTTTGATATTATTCAAGGGATCTCGAGGACGGGAACGCGTAAGAAACGACGGCAATAACGATAACTTACGAACTTAAGTGTCCGCTTAAACAATTTCCGATTGTTGTTCACATTCTGAGCTTTTATGACTAAAATGAGCGTCGGGGATTTTAGTCGATCCTATATCACTTCGAACTTGTGGGATATCCTTTGCTGATTTCGAAGTTATGCTCGCTGAACGCCATGACAGAAAGACTCGAGAATCAGAACGTACTAGGACATCTGAATAGTTTACCTCGGAATTCTCAGTCTCATACATGACATTTGCGCACTGTTCCCATGGCAACTGCCCACCATTTTGAAAAAATTGACGGTTACTGTCTCAGGATATGGAGTTTACTGTTACAAGGAAACATGCCGTCTTTCCTGGAATCAGCTTCGCGTAATCCATTCGTGCATGCCACGAAGCCCTTTCAATATAACCCTATTATATGTACCTCACAGATGTTGACGGCTGAAGAGCTGATGGAACTTAGAGCACAATCTTGCATTGTCAAAAGCGAATGACGGAATGACAGACAACGGCCTTCCCATTGCATGCTCCCTTAAGTTCGATCTATTAGCATAGTTTTTCTCAAAGTTCACTGTCTGCTAAGCAACGTCAAATTTGCGAGAAGACGAAAGAGGGATAGCCGTATCGATACCCTGGAAATGAACAAGGTATTGCATGCGTGGATGCGAAAAAGGTCATAGCACTGAGAAACAAACCCATTGAGTTTAAAAGTACGATTTCGAGCAGTAGATATTTCGAGTTATATAAAATGGGGGCTGTTGCTTGATAGAATGCTGTGATCATCTTAATGACCGTATGCACATATTGCATGGAGTGAAAACAAAAATTTGTTTCTGGACCTGGGATTATCAATTTGTCCTATTGTGTGCTGCATATTATAGCTCATTACTGCGATCCAATGTGGTTTTAGCTTGTTTAATAGCAATCCAGAATACAATAAGTTTTATGCAAAAAGTCTTTATATTTGCTACTCAGCGACCGAAAAAGTAACTCTCCTTTCAAGCTCACTCCTTTTTTTCTTTGCTATCACTCCTATTGAGTAGAGAATACCCCTGGCATAGCGAGCAACAAACCTAGTTATATATTCTTTTGGCGCTTTTAGACCTCTTTATTCTCTTTTCCTCCCTTCGTTCTCCCATCATTTACCCCTTCTTGCCTTCCCTCAATTCTTACGCTTCTTCTTTTTCTGTTTCTACTTTTCTTTCTTAGTATTTAGTTGCATTCTGTGCCAGTTGCTTTGCAGGTATGCCACAGCTCTTTTACAATACGAGTATGATTCAATCCGTGATATCAAAGTATGGCAGATGAAACACCGGGATGGGCCATTGCGATTGCGCTTGTCCTCATAGTTGTAGTGACGCTGGTGCTTACTTACTGCATCCTTCGCAGGCGATCTCGTCGGTCGAGGGCTGTCGACGCTATTGTCGAGAAGAGATCTTCCTTTGCCTCTTCCTTTCGAACCCTCGTCGCTTCAAAATTGAAGACAACCGACAAACCCTCGGATAGCGACGTAAATATCTGGAAATGTTCTGATAAAGCGGTTGACGCTGAGGAATCAAGCATTCCGTCATCTGCAGCAACCCCTCCATTGGACCATATTAGCCTCTCTCTTCCAATGCCACCTACAACCACTTGTCTGTTTTCGGACAAAATGGAACTTAATTCAGAAGAAGCTCAAGCTTTATTTGATCAGTACGTCAAACAAAAGGATGATTTCGTCTCAATAGATTTGAGCGATACTCCATTCTATTCCTCTGCCGCTGCAAACATTCAACATAAAGCAGCAACAATCAAAAGCACATTGCGCCAATCTTTACGTCGAAAATCCAAATCAGCAGCAACACCAGCTCACCAATTGTTCAATGCTCCACCTGTTCCCAAAACGAAGGATGACAACAAAAGCCAGGCACTTAGTCGCCAGTCCTCCACTGCTTCCCATGTTCGTTGTTCACCCAATGCAAGAAATGAGCTGTCGCCATCCCCGGCACTACCTGCATCACCTTCACCTCCAGTATCATCACCGGCACCAACTTCTACGCGACAAACGAGCCCTTCCCATCCGCCACCTTCATCTTCGCTTTCAATGAGTGAAAATAAGAAAAAGGCGACCACACATGGCATGACAAATATGCAGCCAAGCATATCGGACAGCCACCGATCTCCACAAAAACATAATGATACTGAGGAAGACAATGAACCAAAGTCAGAGGAAGACGAAGAAGGAACTATGCATGCTGCGAGACGAGTTATCCGATCAGCCTCCAGAAAGGCCAGGTCGAGATCCATGATCGTGAATCCTGAGAGCACACAGCGTATGTTCCAGGAGCATGAGACGGACATACCTTCCCCAGCATTACCGAAACCTAATAAGAATATCCAACGGGCAGGTACCATCGCAGCACGCCATGTCACGGATCAAACCAACTATGACGGGACCATCAGAGGTAGCAGAAAGCCTTCCATCCCAGATGCATGGCGAGCACATTTACCAACAAGCAATCTGGACGATACAGTGACCGAGCGTCACCATGCTCCCCCTCCTCCTCTTCCCATAACTGGATCTGCTACCATGGCAGGGAAGACGGCTACAGCCATGGCAGCCAAACTACAAACATCCGAGGGTCAATATGCGCAGACGCTTGGTCGAAATGCTATGCAGCGTCCAGGATTTGCAGCAACTGGTTCTACTCGTGGTGTGAAATCCTTAAGAGCCATGTTCGATCAAGGCAGCGGAAACAACCAGACATCCTCTGAAGAGAAGGAGAGCTCAGTCAAGCACACGGTGCCCGATTTTTCTGCGCGTGATAGCCAGCTGTCTGTACGGGATACGGAGGATGTAGCGAGTGCGGAAAAAGTATCTGATGAAAACCGAGCGGGCCGTAGTAACGTGGATACCATTCGACGTATGCTTCAAGCCACTTGGAATGCCAACAATTTAAAGGAGAGTGGTTCGATGACCAGCATAACCTCATCTGAGATGAGCGGTCATAGTACACTCCGTATGATGGGTATTTCTCCTCCTGGAAGTATCAACCCTCGGCTCCAGAATCAACATTTAGTGTCCCTGTCCTTGAAGGCCCGACAACAAGTTCCTCGGCGACCCGCCATGCCGAGCGGGTTTATGACAGGTGGCGGAGATGAATTGCAGGGCCCAACTCCGACAGCTTCGTTTTCCTCCTCCACCGTGCGTACGATGATTCCCGAGGATGAACAACCACCAATAGCTGAGACCAAAATAACGAGAGACGGTACCATATCCAAACGCATCACACCAAACACAATAGGTCAACAATCGTATGATACAATGCGCCAGATCGGAAGACAGCAGAAAAGAGGAGGACTTCCTTGGACTGAGGATAAAACAGCAGCTCAAAGAGAACGATTTTAGCTTGAATACAGTACACTTAGCAAACTAAAGCAAAAAGAAAAAAGCTCATGAACTTTTACTATTAGTACTATTACTTATCTATTCTAACCATACACGTCTGTTATTGCTGTTGTTATTTCCGTTTCGAGTAGTGTTATAGCATTTCGAACTGCAACTCTTACGATCACACTTCAACAGCATAGTGATTGATACCATGCGGGGTTTGGTTGGATAATATAGCCATCAAGCCTCTCTTTTTTTTTTTTTTTTTTTTTTTTTTTTTTTTTTTGAATTGTAAGCTGCTGAATTCACTCAATGGCTGTGAGATCTACCTATCAGTTGCTCTTTCCTCCTACTGTGTTCCATATCCTTTACACGCATTGATCTTCTATCCTTCCGCTGAAGGATAGCAGAGCATAGTATATATATGGCATGTATCATGCTACCCGCGGGGAATGGTTTCCTTCAATCCCAGGTTTGGATTTCCTTTTCTCGTTTGTCTGGCCGATCAGTGGAGGCATTCGTCTAAGCGCAAATGAGTCATAACATTACTGCGACAACTTACATGGCTCCTTTCGCAGCGGAGATTCGATCGCTTCGGTGATTGCATTCATTTTTGTATGATTAGGTGAGTATGTCAGCACATTAACTATGATTCCTGTTCTTCCGGACTTGTACGAAAGCAGACAAGGTGGTAAAGATATAAGTAGCATTTTAACAGCAGCTATAATATTGATAATTAGTTATCCGATTCGTTTTCCATAACTATTAAAACTGATTGTTTTCCCGTATTGTCGGGGTGTATACTCTTTTCCAATTAATCTGCAATGTTATCGGAGCCAAGTAGAGTGCAGTAAGTCGGCCTGCACCCACATTTAGGGATGGCACTCCAAAAGCAAAGATCACTCATCGCTTTAGAATAGGATCAGAGAAAGTCCGCTCATTTTTTTCTTTATATGATCTGAATTTATCCGAACCTTATCGAAAAAGTTAGGATATATGCGCTTCAATTAGCTTTCTTTATGATTGAATATAGATTGTTCACAACAGAAACGGACCAACCATTCATTTGATATTAAATTTGAACATCACTTTATCATGTAATCCTGGGATAGGTCTTCATTTGCGTGTCATTTAGTTATATTCCTACTTGAACGTCCGCTATTATCTGTTGCTGTCAGTGAGATAAGAATTCCGAGGTACTGGATCTGGAGCTAAGGTCCTTTTTCTGATATGTATTGTTTCGGATGACGCATGTAAGCTGAGCAAAAGAAGAGGGCTATTACGCAATATTTTTTCCGATGTAAGTCATTTACCATAGCTCTGTTAAATCCATACTCAGATGAAACGGCCCAGACAGTCGCTCTGTCGGTGCAAAGATTCTAGCGCGAGCAAAAGACGTGGAGATATTTTAAATCACCGAAGCCTGTCAGTCACTTCTGATAAATAATTGCATGCCCAAGTTAAGCTGTTACTTTTGCACGCATTTCCTTAACGGACCCCCTTCCATAACATAATCCAGATTGTATATACCAGGCTTTCTTTTATAATAGAGCCAAGGATAAAATGAGTACAGTATAAATTTATTTTAAGGGCGAAACATTGTCAGCCGCGAACCCCGCGACTGATGCGAATGTATATAACAGCCGCTCACCAGGAACGCACGCGAATTAGAAGATTAAAATAAATGAAGCGCAACCATTATTGAGGTAAGAAGGGACACTTGGCACCTGTACAAGATTTATCGTCTCCAGAACTCTCCTTCTTGTTCTTGGCCATCTGGCGAATAAGATCATTTGGATCATAGAAGGTCTCGAGCTAGTTTGAAGCTCAGTTAATGTCCTTTGCAGTTCAACAAAAAAGAGACAGCTTACCTCTTCAATCTCGTATTTATCATTGATTCTGGCGACAGTGACACCGTATGTAGAGATGGTCTCATTGGTTGCCTTGCCTTCAAGTTTGTATCCTCCAGGAATCTTGACAGACAAGTCGCCTACCATCAAACCCCAATGTCTGGTCGAATGAAAATGTTGGTTAGTCATCATCTCGATAAACTGGTTAATCTAGCGAAAGAAATACACTTTACCTCCACTTGAAGGCCACGACGGGAGGACCGCTATAGACTTCGAGCACTTCCCAAGAGAAGGTGCGAAGAGCTCGCTTGAAGAGTTTATGGGACTCGTGGAAATCGTTTTCTTTGGCGCTGTATAACTCGGATTCACCGATGAGGGCATTATAAGTACCGATCTAAGAAGCACGAATGCAGGGTTTTCCCCAAATGTAAACACCGAGAACGTTTTAGTTACGTTACACACCAACCTTGAGCATTTCGTCAATGGTCATTTTCTGGCCGCCATTAACAGAGAAACGGTATTTCTTGGGATCAATGGTACGGCACTGGTCACCACGTAGCTTGTAAGACATCTCCTTTTCCCAGTTCTATAAAGCATTTGCCGGACCATTTAGTTTTTCTTTTAAGAAATGACCATCCCTCTTTTTATGCTTACCTTCACAAGGTTGGAAACGAGCCATGGCAAAGAGCCTTCGGCATGACTGACGGTTTTTTCTATAGGCATTATCGCTCTCTTGTCAGTCATTGACAGCGAAACAATGATATTGTTCTGTTTCTCATCTATTTACCTCGGTCATAGGCCTCGTTTACTTTTTTATAGTCCGGGATACGGCCATAGAGCCTAAATCATAGGCTTAGACATCGATGTTTTCCCTCTTCTGATTCTTAGTCTTCATTACCATTCGTGATCCTTATCCTTGAGGACCGCATTGTGGTCAGTCATAAAGTCGGGAAGATCGCTCATAATGTAAGGAACAGAGATGGGGGGAAGTTAAACAAGAGGGTATTTGGTTAATGTCCGTGTTGCAAAATTACTTGGACAGCCAACGTATTTAAATAGATTACCGTTGCCCAAAGCTTATTGGCTCGCTTATCAGGCCACTTTGCGAGTGATTTCCTGTCTTCACTGTCATTTGTACAACGTTAACACCCGAACCCAGAAAACCCTTACAGTCTATCGGAGAACAGATGGACAGAAACTGCGACGTTGCATTGCTTTCTTTTAGAGGCATGGTGCCTCCAAACCCATTTTTGATTGTGTAGCGCGAACCGTGACACTGCACAATGTTACACCTGCAAATCATTTGACACACACCGCTGTACAGCAAGTCGTTTTTTTTTCTGCAGCACCCGTGCTTTGTATCACTGGTGAAACAGACCGGAAGAACTTCTCTTACCATGACACCATACAAAAAAATACGTGTTGGATAATAAAAATTATAACGGCTAAATGAACTCTGTACATTTGCATCGATCCTATCAGAACGAATAGAGGGGAAAAGAAAAGAAAAAGAAAATAGTACATCGAGTTACTGCTTGTCAACGATGTCATTTTGGTTTCTCGGTGCAATGGTTCTTTTTATAGGTCATATTCCTCTCTCTCTCTCTCTCTCTCACACACACACACACACACACACAGCATCTGATATCTCTGAGAACATTATCCAGTTAGCCGACGTACATTTGCAACGAGATCCTTCCCGTTTGCTCGAACATCTAGAAACGAACCATGAATATACATCATTGCAACTAGGACTGATGGCTGCACTGTCATTCTCTGAAGCAACAAAAACAAAAAGCAGCATTATGTAGATGATACACTGTATACAAACGCGTTTTATTTTTGGCTCATTTTGCCATAGCAATATCAATAAGCGCTTGTTAATAAATGAATTTTATTGTCTATTTTTTTTTCTTTTTCTTTAACTTTATACATTAGTTTGGAATGTGTATTAGTGGTTATATAGAGAGATCTCCGTTGGATGCGGTCTGATGCAATTGTGGTCTGTGTGGTGAATGAGATGATGCCTTCTTGATGTAATGGTCAGTATAATACTCCAGCATGTCAGCGGCTAATTCTAATGAATAACAATAGAATGCTCAGAGGAGGTTAAACTTCGCGCAACAAGACGTAGGAACGTACCATGGGCCTGGCCGATATCGACGTCGACTTCCTCCCACCAATTCTCGGGCAAATTATCCGATGCCAGGTTCTCCGCCAGTAACAATGCCGCTGTTGCAATGAGCTTTGGATGGTACAGGACGCATAGAGGCGCTCCAAGGCTATAGTGTGATATATGAGGACAAAGCATTTTTCTCATTCGGGGACCACTTTACCTTTGGAAGAGTAGCATCCATGCTTTTCGCACTAAGGTTATTGATACTAATCCAGGTCAGTTTGATTAGACTGATAAATCTCACCATTAAAATTTGATTGCAATTCAAGCAGATAGGTGTGTGGATGTTCGACAGCGAGGTCAAAGCACAGCGTTTCCAGTAGAATGACTTCATAATGCAACATGGTGTCTTTCCATTTCATAAAGTCCTTTTTTTTTGTGACAATCAAGTCCATCCACGTGAATCATGTTATTTCGTCTTGTTTTATTGCTTATACTCCTCCCGCCATCCTCTTCTCTTCTCTTTTTTTGGGTCTCTTTTCTCCCTCTCCAAATCCCTTACCTTTGAACCCTCTTCCAATTTGAGTGAATCGTTCTTTTGTGCTTTCTGCGCGCAGGCATTCACAAAATCTTTGAATCTTCGTGGCGTTTCTTCTACTTTACTAGCAACATACAAACTCGTGGCTGCAATGTCCTGATGAAATATGACCAGTAAAGAACAAAGAAACCTACCAAAAACGCCCCACCTCCAGTTTACCTTCCACTTACATAAACATGAAAACGCCGCATTGATTGTCGCATAAAAAAGCGATGAAAAAGCGTGCTTGCCGTTACCAAAACGAGTTGTGGACTACACACACGCATACAAGATAACGAGGTTAACTCATAAACGCTCGGTTTGACAAACAGAAAAAAAACACAATACAGCGTAAGCCTTGTCCCCACAGCAAGCAAGTAATGACAGCCTTTTGTTCGATCCATTTGCTCCTGCTCATAAGTTATACCATCCGCAATGCTTGGCGTGTCGTGAAGTTCATCCTTAGTAAAACACCACTACATATACACATAGGAGTACAGGTGCGTACAGTTAAAATGAGCCTTTGATTGAAAACCGCAAACTCCTTTCTTTCTGGAGATCTTCTGAATGTGTCTGTCTCATACCTGATCGAACATTACTGCCAAGTGGTTTTTGCGGATTCCTCTCAGAGCGCAATATTTAGTTTTGACGTGGATTTTGGTAGGATTTAAAAACCGATCGAAAATGATCCAATCAAATTGAGTTTAGCCATACTATTTTACGCTAAGTGAGTGTCGGCTGAGGATGAATTCCTAAAGAGAATCACTGGGAAGTTTCGTTGCTAAGATAATGAATACGTGTAGAAAAGTCTATCTATTCATCACAAAAACAATTTTACATAAAATGTATGGTTTTTAACACTGCCTATCCTTTTTCCAGACCTATAGTACGGTTTAACTCATGGCTTCGGTTCAGTAAATGAGCAACAGACGTACCTTCTTTGCTATCCTCCTAGACGTTGGCAATAAGTTGTAATTGGGACCGTGCTTTAATACGCTGGTTTATAGTGTGCACTGGATCTTCATTGTTTTGCCATAACGATGCTTCCATATCAACCATATGACCGCTAAAGTCCTTTGTGAATCAGAAAAAACAGCAGCGTTTCTAGCCGAGTAGAAAAGATCATTAAATAGTAGTCAAATCAAGCGGAAAGTGTAAGGACTTTTGCGAAAAGATCCTCTAAACTTCTTAGTGATATTTTGCGCAGCAGGCAGCTTACGCAAGTTCAAATTTGTAGGTAATCATTCTTCGACTTGTTCACCGTGACAGCCTGCTGTGGGGGCTTTGCATGGCTTGTCGTCAGAAGCAAAAATATCAGGCTTGTGGAAACGATCTGAATCAGCCTTGCCCAGTCAGCAAAGCTCTTTGGACTGGTTTCCTAAGACCAATGAACCCAGTTTGATGATCGTTTTGCAGGTAGCACAGGGATATCCTAGCATATGAGTCTTGCACTTTGCTGCAGAAACTAAATTTGATTCGCTTTATTTCTTACTATAATAAGCTATGGAGAGAGTCCGTCTGAGATCTACATATAGATAATCTCCGTTGTTTCATTTCTCAACAAGTTGCTCGCTTTCGAAAAGTTGAGTCGACCAAATCAGGGTTGAGGTCATTCTCCGACTTCAATCCATATCCTAAAAAGGATGTCGCTCTTTCAAATTGAGGCTAAAAAAGTCCTGTGATTCCGGCAACACTGAAAAACTTTCGCCTCTTTGAAACGTAACCTCAGGGGGAACGGTCCGATTCTTGTTTCTCTCTTGCGTCGAACAAATCAAAGAACGGTCTGACAGTTTCAAAGAGACATAGAATACCAAAAAGTTTTACAGCTATCAGCAATGACCCCGTCTGCTTCTCAGACCATTGAGGTCTACACGAAAGGCACTAAAGCATGGTTCGCCGATGATGAAGAAGCCTGGATTTCAGCAACTTGTATATCACGTACTATCACAGATAATAAAGCACGTTTGGTGTTCCAAGGCGACGTGGACGAAAAGGTAAGTTGATCCTTGCTACAGACACTTTTTGTCCTCGTTGTCCTAAGATAGCCTATAGGAATACGTTTTTGACAGCTCGTTCGCGGATATCGAAAAGAATGGAGGATCTACTCTACCTCCTCTGAGGAACCCTCCTAACATGGAGCAAACAGATGACCTGACCAACTTGAGTTATCTAAACGAACCTGCAGGTAAACAACGGGTCCCGGTTCCTGTGATTTTGACCTCCAGACTGTTCCAGTGCTTAATACCATCCGCACTCGCTATATGCAGCGTTTGATCTACACGTATTCCGGTATCGTGTTGATCGCAGTTAACCCTTTTGATCGGGTCGCTCTGTATGATCCCGATGTGGTCCAGCAATACTCAGGTCGGCGACGTGGCGAACTGGAGCCTCATTTGTTTGCTATTGCTGAGGATGCATACAGGTGCATGATTCGGGAACAAAGAAACCAGACGATTGTGGTGTCCGGAGAGAGGTAAGAGAGACAGTTAAAAAGAGAAGGGGGGACTTTTCATATATTAGCACGGCATCATAAACTGACATGGTTGCGTTAAAAGTGGTGCTGGTAAAACTGTAAGCGCGAAGTACATCATGAGATACTTTGCCACAGCCGATGACCAAGAAGCAGTTGGGAAAAAGAGAAAGGAAGATGGTGGCATGACTGAGGTCGAAGAACAAATTTTGGGTAAGTTCTTTATATATGACATTACAAGAAAAAAACCAAGGATAGCATAACTGATATGCGGGCAACCTTTAGCAACAAACCCTATTATGGAAGCCTTTGGTAATGCAAAAACGACTAGAAATGATAACAGTTCCCGATTCGGCAAATATATCGAAATACAGTTTGACGACGGGGCTAATATCATTGGCGCAAAAATCAAAACCTACTTGCTTGAGCGATCACGATTGATCTTCCAACCAGCAACCGAAAGAAATTATCACATCTTCTACCAGTTATGTGCAGGTGCACCCACCTCAGAACGAAAAGAGTACGAATTAGGTGACTACAGTACTTTCCACTATCTCAACCAGAGTGGTACTGGTACTGTAAGAGGAGTAGATGATGCCTCTGAGTTCGAAATCACCCAAAAGGCGCTTTCCACAGTCGGTCTGCCTGTTCAGCTACAGTGGAAGATCTTTCGTTTACTCGCTGCATTGCTTCATATCGGAAATATTGATATTACCGGTCGCACAGATGCTGTCCTCTCTGAATCCGATCCTGCGCTTTTAACTGCCACCAGACTCCTAGGAATAGAACCTGCAGACTTCCGTAAATGGATCGTACGCAAACAAATCGTTACGCGCTCGGAAAAAATCGTGACGAACCTAAACCCGACTCAAGCATACGTTGTGAAGGATTCAGTGGCTAAATATATCTATGCCAATCTGTTTGAATGGCTGGTGGGAGTGGTCAACGACAGCTTATCCTGTCCCGATAACGACAAAATTGCAACTTTTATCGGTGTGCTTGATATTTACGGCTTTGAGCATTTCAAAAAGAACTCATTTGAGCAATTTTGTATCAATTATGCGAACGAAAAGCTACAACAGCAGGCAAGTAGCTTGGTCAACCATGAAAAACACTGCTTACCTTTCATTTTACGTCCAATAGTTTAATCAACACGTTTTCAAGCTTGAACAAGAGGAATACGTGCGAGAACAGATCAACTGGACATTTATTGAGTTTAGCGACAATCAAAAATGCATTGAGCTTATTGAAGGCAAGCTGGGTGTCTTATCACTTCTAGATGAGGTAAGTTACACCTTGCCATAAACCGTTAGAAGTTTATTCATGACGTTCTAGGAATCCCGCCTTCCTGCTGGTACAGATCAAGGATTCTGCCAAAAACTATATACCAACTTTGATAATCCCAACTTTAAGAAGTATTTCAAGAAACCGCGATTTTCGAACAATGCCTTCACCATCGCTCACTATGCGCATGACGTTCAGTATGAAGCTGAAAACTTTTTGGACAAAAACAAAGATACGGTCCCTGATGAACATCTGTCGTTGCTTCAAGGAGCGAACTTTGATTTTCTGAAAGAAGTGCTGGAAAAAGCAGCCTCTAATACGCCGGCGCCCATGGTATGAATGCAAAAGATAAACGATGGCGTTCTAAAGGATATGCATAGCCTGAGAACAGCAAACGTATGAGCATGATTGCAAGAAAGCCAACGCTTGGCTCCATTTTCAAAGTGAGTGATTAGCCTTCTTTACGCGATTGCTTATATTTTGCTTCGTAGCTCTCGTTAGTGAACCTCATGGATACTATCGGAAACACGAACGTGCACTATATTCGATGTATTAAGCCCAACGAAGCAAAGGTTGCATGGGCGTTTGAAGCAAATATGGTATTATCTCAACTTCGTGCATGTGGTGTTTTGGAAACTATTCGTATTAGCTGCGCTGGCTATCCTTCTCGTTGGACGTTTGCTGAATTTGTCGAACGTTACTACGCTCTTGTTCCTTCATCCTACTGGCAGGGGTCCTCCGAGGAGGAGGTGCGTAATCTCTGCTCGATTATCTTGGACAAATCGATAAAAGATGAGAGCAAGTATCAAGTCGGCTTGACCAAGATCTTCTTCCGTTCGGGTCAGGTTGGTTTCTTATTAGGTGTGCCATGGTGTAGGCTATGAATGACGCTTTCCCTGTTTTAGCTGGCCTATTTGGAAAAGTTACGCTTGGATAAGTTCAATGCTTGTGCAACTCTCGTACAGAAGAATGTCCGTCGATTCATTTGCCATACACGTTATCTACGTATGCGAGAAATCGCAATTCGTTTACAATGCGTCGCTCGACGCAAGATTGCGTACTCCAATCTTCAGCAGATGCGTAGGGAAAAAGCAGCGATTACCATTCAAACACAGTGGCGTATGTTTTCCGCACGAAAAGTTTACCTCGCAAAACGCCAGTTCATCCTTCAATTGCAAACAGGTACCGTTTTTTTCCCCTTCTATCTACCATGAAACCCTTGTGTTGATACGGATTTAGTTATTCGTGCTCGAGCTGCACAGCGTAAACTCCAACAAGAAAGAGAAACGCATGCTGCTGTGCAGATACAGAGAATGGCTCGAGGATGGTGAGATAAAGGACACAATAATTACTGAAGTTGAACTATGTCTTAGGATTGCTCGCAAGCACTACCATACACAACGTACGCTTGTAATCTATTTGCAGTCATGTGTCCGACGTCGCATTGCTCGAAAGGCATTGATGGCTCTCAAAGCAGAAGCTGCCTCAATAAACCATTTGAAAGAGGTTTCATACAAACTAGAAAGCAAGGTCGTCGAGTTGACTCAAATGGTAACCGGTTTGCGAGAGGAAAATACTGCATTAGCCGAAAAAGCAGCACAATCCGAACAGCGAAGTCAAACTTGGATGGAGAAGCACAAGAAGGCGGAACAAAAAGCGATGGAACTAGAAGTTCAGTTGCAAATGCCCACTGTTCCGAAGTCAGAATGGGATGCGATTTTGGCCGAGAGAGACGCTCTACGCAAGGATTATCAAGAATCTTTAGCCAAACTTAAGGAAAAAGACAACCATATTACTGAACTTTCGGAACAGTTGAAGGCGGAGAGCAACAATAGCAAGGAACTGCATAAGACTATCGAGGAACTCAAAGCGCAAACCAGTGAAGCAGCAGATAAGTCTGAGCTGGCCGAACTCAAAAGCCAAGTTTCGGCACTCAAGGCACAGCTTTCACAAGCACTTAATGCTCCGCGACGACAAAGATCAGTCTCGCAAGTTAGAGGTCTTTCACCAGTTGCTCTCCGCAGCGCATCTCCGTCTCCATCGCCCGTTAAACCTTTGGAAATTACGGAGCTGAAAGCTTCGGAATCAGCCATGCGAAGTAAATCGCCGACAGGTGCGGCTATTAACCGAAGACAACGTCGAAACAGCTCTTCCGACGTGACAAGCAACCGTGTTAAATCTTCAATTGATAATGTCCGTAAAACTGAGACGCTCTTGAAGAATGTACGACCTATTTCCATTGACCAATATAGCACGATGATCAGTGCTAAGCTTACCGAAAACGCGGAGGAAGAAGTACGAATCAATGAAGCCAACAAGTTTTTTTAATTTACTTACTGGGCTATTAGATTGATAAACTTCTCCGTGACGAAGACGGTTTGCAAGAGGAAATTTTGGAAGGACTTATTAGAGGGCTTAATATACCCTTATTAAACGAGGAAAATCCACCTTCGAGGAAGGAGGTCTTCTTCCCGTCCCATATGATCAGTTTATGCATCAAAGCGATGTGGCAACTGGGTTACGTTCAAGAATCAGAACGCATGTTGTTCAGCGTAATGGATACTGTTCATAAGGAGTGCTCGGTAAGACACAATTTTCGTTTGTAGTTATGACACGCTCAAACCCTGTTTGAAAGGCTTTTACCCGTGAAGAGACAATTGTGCCTTGCGCTTTCTGGCTGAGCAATGTTCACGAGCTGCTCTCTCTAGTTTGCGTGATAGAAGAGGAACTAAGGATCGAGATGAAAGAAAATACTTCGGCTGGACACCGCCCAGTGGGATGGCAGAATTTTGAGAAGTCTGTGGGCACCATTAAGTACGAGTTGCAGTGTTTGGAAGACAATATCTTCCACGTGTGGATGAAGGAACTTAAGAAGCGACTTGAAGCCATAGCAGTCCATGCTGTGATTGAAGATCAGTCCCTGCAAGGATTTAAGGTCGAGCCAGGGCGCTTCTCGAAACTTATGTCTGGCTACGCCTCCCGTCAGCCTACTATGGATGACCTGTTTGATTTCTTGAACAAGCTCCGGCGTGCCACTATTGGCTATTATGTGGAAACCTCTGTGTCTGACCATATATTCACTGAACTGTTGGAGTTCCTGAGTGTGGAAGCTTTTAACAACTTGTTATCAAGAAGGAATTTCTGTTCTTGGAAACGAGGTAGGTTCAGCATTAAGGAAGTTCCAGAATTGTTTGTTGACAGAAAGTTTGTAGGTGTACAAGTTCAATATAATGTCACTAGAATTGAGGAATGGTACAAAGATCACGATATCCCAGAGGGAATATTCCCACTACAACACTTGATGCAGTCGGCTAAACTGTTGCAGTTGCGAAAGGTAAAATCGTATAGATATACAAGAAGCCATGAAGTTAAAGCAATGGGTTATTTAGGAAACCGTGGAGGATGTTGAAAATATGTTTGATGCCTGCTACGTGCTGACACCAGTACAGATTCAAAAGCTAGTGTCACAATACCATGTGGCCGCTTATGAGGTAAATTCATTCGGTAGCTGACAATGTTACGGTGCTGAATCAACGGTTATAGTCTGCGATTCCTCCCGAGTTTTTCAAAGCAGTCGCAGCGCGTGTCGCAAACAGTGACAACACTAACAATAACTTGCGGTTAGCTCCAGTGCCTCTTGAAACAACTATCAATGAACTGGAAATACCAGTGTTACGGGATACTAACATTCAAAACTATTTGCCTGCTTGGGTAAGATCATAAAAGATCGACTTTATCCAAATGCTAATGTATCTGACATAGCTAAACTTAAAACGTCTCCGACGACTGACAACCTTGTTTCCGTTACAACAGGAGAAGGTGATAGCAAACTGATAATTTTTTACGTTTATTTCGCTGTTATATATCCCTCTACCCTTTTCCCTTTTTATGGATATGCTTGTTCCCGCAGCACATGTGGCACAAAGAGTGCCACAGCACTTATACAAATTAACCCTTACGTTGACAAACCAGAATGCAATACTATGGCCTGATACGTCTAAAAAAATAAAACTGAACAAAAACATGGATTTTTCATAAATATCGCCATCGATGTCTATAATAGCATAAGACAAAAAAGAAGTCTGCTTTGTGCGTGCATGCGCGTATGTATTGAAGAACATTCAAAACCCCGCTGTGGAATACCTGAATTTACGTCATTTTACTGAGAGTGCTCTTCTCCTATCGTTTCTTCAGCACTCATCTTCCGCAGCAGACAGGAAATAGCAAACTTAACAGATTGTGCTTTATAAGATATTGCTTCATTCGTTTCCGGTCATCAGTATTCGTATACCAACTGTCCATATATCTTGAGGAAAGGAACTTGAGTTACGTCAAAAGAGCATCGATATGGCATCCAACGAACAATTACCTCCTGCAACCGATTTGGAAGCCACTTGGAGTTTTCTTCGAGAGGGCCTTGATCAAATTATGAACAGACTCGAGGACGGCCTTACATTCAAACGTTATTCGATTCTTTATAGGTAGACCGACGCGCAACTGCGCTATTGTTGCATTCCATGTGTGGCTAACATGCCATGCGTAGTGCGGTCCATAATTACTGTGCACGAGGCGGTAGTCCTGCGCAAGCAGGAGGCGGTTTAGGCCCACCCATCAGTCAGCGAGGTAGAGTTCATGGAAGCAAAGAAGATACGGGTTTTAAAAGTGTTCTCGTTCATATCAGCTGCCGCCAATTTGATCGGTGCAGAACTTTACGCATTTCTGAGCAGCTACCTAGAAGCACATTTGACCACCATCCGAGCAGTAAGCAAACCAGAAAAAAATAATTATTTGTTGAAGGACTAAGTTAAACAATCTATAACAAAGGAATCAGAACAATATATGGACGAGGCATTACTGCAGTTTTACACTAAACAATGGACAAGATATACCACTGCCGCACGTCTAGTTAATAATATCTTCATGTACCTTAATAGGTACTGGGTCAAACGTGAAATTGACGAAGATAGAAGGAACGATGTTTACGACGTCTTTACGGTAATGCAATAACGGTTTAAACACGGCTTCTCTGATCTTTCTCTGGATTTAGTTGACCCTTGTAAGCTGGAAAAGATATATGTTTCATTATGTCCGTCATAATGTTATCGCTGCTGTTTTAAAACTGATTGAAAGAGAAAGAAACAGTGAAACCATTGAGACTGGTTTAATAAAGAGCGTTGTGGATTCTTTTGGTAAGATGAGCAGCTATTGCTCAATAATAGGCGGTTTACTAAACATTACAATGCAGTATCTCTTGGCTTAGATAACACTGATGCCACCAAGTCGAATCTTGACGTTTACAAGGAATTCTTCGAGACACCATTCATTGAAGCCACCGAAGTATACTACAAAACCGAGTCCGAACGGTTTATCAGCGAAAACAGCATGCCTGATTATATGAAGAAGGTTAACTTTCTTTTTAAACCCTGACTTCTGTTCTCACTTGTTCCGTCCTGTTACAGGCAGAAACTAGGTTGGCGGAAGAACAGAGTCGTGTACAGATCTATCTTCATGAATCTACACATAAACCGGTTAGTACATAATTGAACGTTTATAGTCCGAGACTCTAATTGACATTCAAAAACATTCAGCTTATTTCGAAGTGCGAAACTGTCTTAGTCAAGAACCATGCCGAAGTAATTTGGGGAGGCTTCCAGAGTTTGTTGAATTTGGATAAGCAGGCTGGTAATGATCTTGCGTAGTCGAAGGAAATCCCATGAATTTATTTGAGATAGACCTTCATCGCATGTACACTCTTCTTGCTCGAATTCCGGAAGGATTGGCCCCTCTTCGTCAGATATTCGAAGCTCATGTTAAAAAGGATGGCCTTGGTGCAGTTGAAAGGATTGCCCAACAGGAAAAAGACGTCATGGTATATTGAGAAAACGGCAAAGTTTATACAGCGCTAACTTAAAAAATGTAGGATCCGAAATTGTACGTTGACGCTTTGTTAGAAGTCCATAAAAAATACAATGACCTCGTCCTGTCAGCTTTCAGTGGCGAGGCAGGCTTCGTGGCATCCTTGGATAAAGCTTGCGGAGAGTTTGTGAACCGTAACAAGGTTTGCAAGAACTCATCCTCCAAATCTCCAGAATTGCTAGCGCGATTCTGCGATTCGTTGCTGAAGAAGAGTGCTAAAAATCCGGAGGAGAGCGAATTGGAAGACGTCTTGAACAGTGTTGTAAGGAAAACATTTAGAAAGATAAGAGGCAATGTACCAAAAATGATAATAGATGACGGTGTTCAAGTACGTGGAGGACAAGGATGTATTCCAGAAGTTCTATTCCAAGATGCTGGCCAAACGACTTGTGAATGGAACCTCTGCATCGGACGATGCCGAGGGAAGCATGATTTCCAAACTGAAAGAAGCATGTGGTTTTGAATACACCTCTAAGCTGCAGCGCATGTTGACCGATATGTCTTTAAGTAAAGATCTGAACGATCAATTCAAGGACCGTATGCAGCAGAGCTACGATACCAGTGGATCTAATGGTATGTAGTTGTAGGGTAACTTCGACTTGAGTCACTCATTCCGTGTTAGTGGATTTTGGCATCTTGGTACTTGGTTCCGGTTCATGGCCTTTATCTCCGCCCTCAACCTCTTTTAACTTGCCAGATGATGTACGTTGTTAAATGTGTGATCAGGGACTTTTCTAAACGCGTGTGGCTCTAGGTGGTTAAGATGTATGACCGATTCCAGAAGTTTTACCAGAACAAATATTCCGGTCGTAAATTGAACTGGCTTTTCCAGCTGTCGAAAGCTGAGCTAAAAACGACTTATCTTAAAGCAAGCAAAAGCGGTTATTCTTTGCAGGTCAGTAAAATTTGGCGATCTTGATATTGGCATGGCTTACCGATCGCAAACGATAGGTTTCTGCATATCAAATGGGAATATTACTACAATACAATACCAGTACCACTTACTCATACGAAGACCTTCAACGCAGCACTGGTCTTGCGCCGGAGGCATTAAACCCAGCTTTGGGTGTTCTCGTTAAAACCAAGGTGTTGTTATTAACAAGTGGAGAAAAGGTTGGGGACAGTGGTAGCAGATATGACCTCAACTTCGATTTCAAGAGGTATGGTGCACATGAAGGCGATTGACGGCTTGCTTAGTAACTATCTCCATATAGTAAAAAAGTCAAGATCAATTTGAACATACAAATGAAGACGGAACAAAAAGCTGAAAGCGACGAAACGCACAAGACCATCGAAGAAGACCGCAAGTATTTGATGCAGGTAATTCCAGCAGTATGAATCCTTGTTTCCTTTGCTCAACTTGGTATTTCAAGGCTGCTATTGTTAGAATTATGAAGACACGAAAGGTGATGAAGCATGTCACACTCATAGAAGAAGTCATCACACAGCTACAATCACGATTCAAACCCCGTGTGCCTGATATCAAGAAAAACATTGACATACTTTTGGTACGCTCGTCAGACTCGTGGGAATATGTCCATTTTAATCTCTGTTATAGGAAAAGGAATTCATTGAGCGTGACGAAAAGCAGAAGGATATGTACAGTTATGTGGCGTAAGAGCATTATTTCTATTTTGTCAAGCGAAAGGCGACGTACAATGTGTCCAACATGGTTAGCTGCTTCTAAAGAATCAAGGCCGCATCTTGATTCTTTTTATCTCGCATTCTCAAAAAGAAAAATATACGTGATTTTCATAAGAAAAAGCAATATCGTTTCGAGGGATTCAGTGTGGAATGTTCAGCTCTTTTTGTCGCATGAGTGAGAGATATAGGAAGTACTGCCAATCAAATGTCTATTGCACGGGAACACCTTGTTTTACAAAGAGCTCTACAGAACCAACCAGCATATATACATATATTTTAGCATTCTACTTTATCTATTGTATCAAAATACCATTTGATGTTGTATGATCTTCTATGCATCGGTTAACCATGTTTTGATCTAGAGTGCTATTCATCTATAATCAATCTATCAATATTAATTAAAGGCCAATAGCCGGTAACATCTTGAATCAAGTAGAGAGCAACCTAACTATTGCACTTACTAGCATCATAAGAAGGACGTTGATCCGCCATGAAGGATAAAAGCGACATTTACTTTTAGTTTTCTCGTTTTATTCCAAGTTGCAGTCCCACTGAGAACCTTTTAATCCATCTTTAAAGCTAGGTCAAACTTTCTTCTCTGGTCTTTGAGGATGCTACGCCATTGTATAATCCAGGTTTAAATGCTCGGTAAACACGAACAACAACGTGGCTAACATAAACCGTCCTGGATAGAACTCTATGAATGACCTACCTTTCTCTTTCTTACAATAAACATCTCTGCGTGCCTCTGGTTCATTGTATTTTTGCTTTGAGATCCCTTTGGACATGCCATTCGTCGCACGTTGCAAACGTAGAATTCATATCAAGAAATACATTTAATGCATTTTCAGGCACAGCATTGCGGTTATTCAAACCTTGCGGTTCTAAACCCAAAACTACCATTGACCCCGAACGCACCTTTTTCCTTTCTTTCCAGCTTTCCAACCACTGTAAGTTTAAAATGTTAGCATTCAACTTTATTCCTTGACGTTATCTCATTACAGCGAATGCAGCCATTCATAGCTTGAAATATATGAAAGTATATCATTTCCATAGGAGATCGAATTCATTTAGGTTTGCACACTCTTCTTCCGAACAATGAAAAGATCGCAACGGGTTGAACTATTTACGAAAGCGAACTTTTTTTTATAATAATAACTACTGGACTTGCAATAGCATGTGTAGCTTCACCTTCACGGTTCTATCCTCTGCTTCGGGAAAGACACTGTAAGGCTTTGACGCATAAATTTAAAAGGGCGCAGTCTTTTTTTTTTTTTGGAAGGCCTGATAGGTTTAATGTATGAGCCTTTTCGGCAAAGCGACTGGGTCCCGCATTGGCAATAAATTGCCTAAGCCAATAAACTGAGACTTTGTTTATCGAGGTGGCCTTGTACCTAATGATTGTGTACACATCTTCCACTGCGATACAAAACCACTTTCAGGAAAGAGTGTATAAGCAAGCGATCTTTTTCTTTTCGTTTCGTCGTTTCAAAACGCCAAGAGCTGTCAAGTTCCGCAAAACTCCTTTATATATATATATAAACCATTTACAACATGTGGTTGTGCAACAATCAGGTAAAAATTCGAAGCGAATCTACAATTGTGTCACCATTCATTAATTCCGTCCTCCATCTCTCT
This sequence comes from Apophysomyces trapeziformis B9324, assembly GCA_000696975.1. NCBI lineage: Eukaryota > Fungi > Mucoromycota > Mucoromycetes > Mucorales > Mucoraceae > Apophysomyces > Apophysomyces trapeziformis. The sequence continues at coordinate 29,900 of JNDP01001299.1, forward strand.
TTGGCGAGGTTCATGGTGAACCATTTCTCTTCCTTTTCCCTTCTTTTCCTCTCCTCACCGACATGTTCTTTCCTTTATAATAATAATAATAACAATAATATGCTGTGGATCACTTTATCTTTTATTCTAGCAGTGATCTCTTTTCTACCTGTAAAGAGCAGTAATATTGACGATGTCTTACCAGCAGTCCCTATTTTGAATGATACCGATCGATATATTGTTGTTCTGAAGCCAGACGTACCCGATCATGCAATTGCCAGCCATATTCAATTATTCCAACATTTACGCAAAGAAGAAGACCCTCTTACGAATTATTCGTCCATCGGTCAATTCCGCTGGTACGCAGGGGAGTTTCAATCAGAACCATTCGAGGCGATGATGACTGCCTCAATTCAGACCACGGACGAACCTTTACACGATGTTGTTCATTATTGGGCAAAGGATGAGATATTCTCGCTCCAAGAAATGGTCCAAACCAATCCTCCGAGCTGGGTAAAATATTATCAGAGTTCTTTTTTTCTTTTAATGGTTATTAAAGAAAAGAAAAAAAAAGAAACCTTTTTGGTTATATTCTCCAAATCTAATTCGTTCTATTTCCTTTTCTTTTTCTAGGGCCTCGATCGCATTGATCAACGGTCAGGCACAGATCAACAGTACCGTTTTGCCATGAAACAGGTAAGTTGCAATTCAGAAAAAATTGGGAACATACAAAACTTAATCTTCCCCGTTATTTTCCTTTTGGTTTTATAGGGAGAAGGTGTTACGGTTTATATTCTAGACACAGGCGTCTACGCCGATCATGAAGATTTGAAAGACCGTGTCACCATCGGCAAGACATTTGTTGGCAGCAGTCCCGAGGACAATAATGGCCATGGCACCTTTGTTGCTGGTGTTTGCTGCGGAACTCGCTATGGCGTTGCGAAAGAAGCTCAAGTCGTTTCTGTAAAAACCTTGGATGATCAAGGCAATGGCAGATTATCGGACTTATTGGCCGGTTTAGAATACGTTGTTCAACAACATATGCAGAATAATTCAACCAAAACCATAGTCAAGTAAGTTTAAACAAATGTAAAACACAGAAAACAAGAAGACACAATGGTTAATTCTCCTTGAATTTATCAAGTCTTTCTCTCGGTGCCAAGTATAGTCAAGCGACCAATGATGCCATTGAACAAGCCATTAGCCTCGGGCTTCACTTTACCATTGCAGGTAGAGATAAAAAAAAAAGTAGAAACAACAGTTTGTTTCTGAAGGAAAAAAGAAAAACAAATGGTCTAACCTAACAACGAACTGTTTTTCCGTCGTGTTTAGCGGGCAATTATGGTGAAGATGCATGTTTGTACTCCCCTGGATCAGCACCCGGTGCGATCACTGTAGGTGCCATTGATAGTGATGACTCCGTCGCGTACTATTCCAACTTTGGTCGATGTGTTGATGTGTAAGACAAGACAAGAAAAGAAAAGAAAACTGTTTCGCTGATTTTCTTGCCTGTGAAAACGGTTAGATTTGCACCTGGAACAAACATTAAATCGATTTGGCATACTGGAACAGATGCAACACATACCATGTCGGGCACTTCTATGGCAGCACCTCGTAAGTTTCTGTTCTGCTTCAGAAGGTTTCTTCTTTCTAACCTAAGCGAACAACACCAAAAAAAAAAAATTACCCGACACACAAAACAGATGTTGCAGGTGCTATGGCTCTTTACCTTTCACAACGAAATTATACCCCAGCACAATTACTAGGTCATATCAAACACACGTCAAGCTTGATTACCCAGGAATTCGAAATACAGAATACCGACAACAATCCAAACAAGACAGTACTTGATAATGCTGTGACCGATGGTTACCATGTACGAGGCTATGACACCTATTCTGGAGGGAAAACCTTGGTGAATATAGTGTACACGCACCCCATGGATGGCCAGCAGTTTTGGATCTTTGGTCAATTACTTAGTGACGCTCCTGTGTTAGGCCCGCCACTGTTCTTATTGCTTCTTCCTTTCTTCACTGCATCCACTTTATCGCTCCTTTTCTAACTTTGTATGTTTTATCATTGACGGAGTTATGACCTCATTCCTCTTTCCCTCCCTCCCTCTCTTACCTTTTTGTGTTTCTTGCTATTAGAGTCGTTGTTCTTGTTTTAGCATGGGTTCCTCCAAAACTCAAACGTAAAAAAAATTTTTTTTTCGTTATAAATCGAAATCGCATTTGTTTCTCTTGTTTTTCTCATTTCTTTTGCATATTCTTTCTTTTCAACGATGAAATATTGGATTGTTGCTTCCTTGGTTGCTGCCTGCTTGGTCTTTGTTCAAGCACAGAATGGATCGCCTATCATGATTACACAAAGTAAAGTCAAGAAGAAACAAAGAAAGCAATCTGATTAACCTTATCTTCTTCTTTTTCTTCGTGTTATAGCCTCTCTTGGTACGGGGATGGGAACCATGACAAGCGGAACAAGTCCATCTAGTATGATGACCTCTTCTGCTACATCCGCTACCTCGTCGAATGGTGCTGCGTCCATCTTGAGCTCCCTTAACTCCAAGGCCTCTTCCATGGCTGCCTCGCCAACCAACACCACAACTAGGACTGGTAATACAGGCTCCTCTTTATCTGTTCAAGGAAGTGCCGTCTTGTTAGCTCTTTCCATTGTCACCTTTTTCGCTACGCTAGCTTAATACGAAATAATAATGATAATAAACATAGCGTCTTTCCCATGCCACACCCATAGGGAAAAGAAAATAAGCATGGCTAATTGAACGAAAAAAGAAAAAAACTTCATCGTTGCCATCTTTCCTTTTGCCCTTCTCGGAGAACCCATTACAATGATGGATCCCACGCTGATAGCTTCAGCTTGCCGTAGGACTGAATAATATCAGAGAATCACTGATTATATACTAACTCTAAATGTAACATGTATATGTACCACAACACGGATGGCGAGAAACAAGAATGGAATGCTCTCTGATTGGCTAGCAAGATGTAAGACAAGGGGAAGGGTCTAGCGGTATCATGTTGAAAGAATGGGTTTATGCGACAATCTGATATGGTGCAATAGGATAGGACATGAACCCTTGCAAATAAAGAACCCATTGTTACCATCAACATGAACAAAATTTTCAAGCAAAGTACAGAAGTGAAATGATGAGGATCATTATTAATGAGTTAACCATTTCTTGGTTTTGTTTCTGCTTGGATAGAGAGAGTCAAAAGATATTTTAATGCTTGAATGAGCTAAGCGCAAAGAAAGAGTTTGAATGCAATAGCAAAGAGAAAATGAGCTGGGGGGAGAGGAAGACGATAAAACAGAGAGAGAGAGAGAGAGAGAGAGAGAGAGAGAGGTAGAATGGAAATAGTGGATAATATAAGTTGGATGGTTGATAAAAGCAAGAAGACAAGACCCTTCATTGTGGAGGGATGTTTTGGTGTTGGTGCCATTGGGTATCTGCCACATCGAAATCATGGATCTCCATTACAGTTCTAGTGTCCGTGGTATGTTTGGGTAATTTTCGCTGCATTAAGACCACAGCCTTGGTATCGTTAAATTGCAACTTCCATACTGTCTTGGCCGTTCTGGTGAAAAGTCGTATCATACGTCCTTGCTTCACGTCCCAGAGCTTGACCCTTCCGTCATTGCCTGAGCTTAACATGCGGCGATCATCAAACTGGACACAGCTGACAGAGTTATCATGGGCGGAAATTTGGTGAACGCATTCATATCGCTGAAGATCCCATACACGTAGGCAGCCATCTGAACCCCCGCTCACTAGGGTGGCGCCCGATAACTGCAAATGGCCGACGAGCGAAGTGTGGCCGCGGAGAAGCGCCAGGCATTGGCCCGTTTCGACAGACCATACACGAATATGGGAATCCAGTGATCCGGTAACCACTTTATGACCATCCGTCACAATTGAATAAAGATGGGATTCATGGCCATTGAGCACATGGAGACATTGACCGGACTGTATATCCCAGACACGTGCAGTGGAATCGTAGGAACCAGAAACAACAATATTGCCAGCAATATCAAGACAGCGAACACTGGCCCGATGGCCTGAAAGCACATGTAATAGGACTCCTTGTTCGATGTTCCATACACGCATGGTGCCATCGCGCGATCCCGTCACTGCAACGGTCTTATCTCGCATCTTCAAACAACGTATCGTCGATGAATGGCCACGCAGAACATAGCGAAGCAGACCTGTATCGAGATCCCATACACGCACATCACTAGATCAAAAAAGAGAAAGGCAAAACGTTTTAATCTGTGCTTTTTCTTTCAAATAGATAGGATTGCCCTCCCAACTCACACACACACTTTTGGTTTTTTTTTTTTGGGTCGTGGGGCTATCAAACTTACCGATCACAACCTCCTGAGACTAAGACGCGATCTGAATCATTCTCATTTTCTCCACCTTTGAATTGGAGTGCCCATACGCCGCCTTCATGGCCTTCCAATGTTCGAATCTTCCTGCCTGTACTGGTGGAGAATACCTCGATTCGATTATTATCACATCCAACAACTATGTATTTATTGTCAAACTGGAGTGAAGTCACGAGGCCACGACCGAATCCATCTTCCACCACTTTGATGTGTCCTCCTTGGGCCCATGCAGCGGCAATACTGTATTTGTGCTTAAAGTATTCTCTATAGGAGAATTGCGAACGTTGACTAGGTGGATCCATCAACTGACCGCCGCATATACTCGAATTGCGACGCCGATATTGATGTTTCATACACAACGCTTTCCATGTTGCTTCATCTTTCAAAAGGGAGTTCCAAAATATGGAAACACAGCCAATCCGACCCAGCGTTTTTGGATCGTCGATGAAAGAGAGGATATGCAGCGATATTTCGATGGGCAATTCTTTTAAGAAGTCGACCTTTAGCCGTGGTGCAATCAGACTGTTCAAGTAGGCCAATTGTGAATTGTCGCATGAATTCACAATGTCGAGAAGGAGGTATAATTTCTGTTGGGATGGTAACTGCTGGAATGCTGCTTTGAGACGATATAAACTGTCCTTTTCTTTATCTGTAATCAGGGCATCGCAAGGTGCCGTCATGGTGGAGTTTCCATTGTTGATATTTTCAAAGGAAGGTGGTATCTGTTGCCGTTGTAGCAACCTATTATGACTGGGTGGAGTTGCTGGTGGGGATATAACTTCAGGGTTCATGGTATATCTTTGTGTTTGTGGGTTGACTGCTACGGTTCAGTTCTAATGAGAAGATGAGAGGGTATTCTAGTTTTTTTTTGTTGTTGCGCACTATTTTACAAGGAGGGAAAGGGGGAAAGGTGATGAACTACTGCTTTCAAATAACTAGTGGCTGGGACTTTCAAATTCCGGTAGATAGGCCCTCCCCAAGCTTTGTAAAAGTCCAAATGGATAAATGAGAGCAAACAGAACTTTGGCCGTCTCGTTTATAATTATTTCATTATGGGAGATGGAAAACTAGGGTTCCTGAAAAAGCTACACGTACACAAATCAAGATGAAAAAGAAAAACGATAGATAGGTACGACAAAGAAGGCAGTATGTATACATCGCTCTCTTCTTTCTTATTGGACTGTTTGCCTTTTATACATATCAAAGGGCACAGTTTATTTAGGGAGGTCAGTTATCAAAGATTTATGGACAAATTTCGTTCCATTGCTTTACCCTCCTCAAACCCTCTCCCATTCTGCTCCCCCTGGCTCTGCACCAAAATAAAGCAACGTTTTCTTATCCATCGTCCAAGAACACTTTCTTCTAAGAAGGAAAACCAAAAAGCATGTAAGCATCAATTCTACAGTAAGTCTGACTAACTGTAAGTTAGATAAATTGGTAAAAACAATCTTGATAGTCCGGAAGATACAAGAATGAAGGCTCTATTCTATAAATTGTTCCTTGGTGATAAGCCCATCTAAACCTTGAGGCTGGTTTGAGTAAGGATGCTAAGTAGGGTAATACAGCAACGCCCAGGAGAGATAATGGCAAATCGTTGTTCTTGACATTTCTTAATGACTTGTTCGCCCTCTCTCCCCTTTTTACAGTGGTTTGGTTGAATTGTCGTAATCTTCTCGTTCTTTTTTATCATTTAATGGTATTTCGTTTGCTTCATTTCTGACTAATACATTGAATATCACATGCAATTTAAAGGATCGGTGGAAGGAACCCGTCAAGGGCATGACAAGGGAATAACGAAAAGATTGATATCTTTGTACATATGATAAATGACATGCAGGGGAACACGTGCAACAAAAGAAATCGGCGAGAGTAAATAAGCGAAATATTTGACCCTTTAGCACTGTTTAGTCATATGAACATACCAAAGACCCTGCTTGTCTACAAATCTTTACCTTGGCTTAGCAAGTAAACTCGTCAACTTACTTTGGAAATTTACAGCCAAGCGTATTGTCGAACTATAGGTGGAGTACTTATGAAGCCATAGGATAATTAAAAGGAAAAGAAAGGTCAAGTCGGATAGTGATGTTGTATGATAGGCATAGTTCGTTACTTAAAGTCACCCATATTTAGGGTTTGATCTTTTATTTACAAGATGGTGCTATATATTGCCTCTGAATTCTTTCTTTCCAAGAGGTATCTTCGGTTATCAATACAGTTTTCTTGTCTTCTTTGGAAAAGTCAAACATCCACAATACGCTTGATACGGCTGCATTCCTTGAGATGCTCGCCGCGATATTTGATTAAATATTCCCCATCGCCCTTGAACGTCACTGTCTTGTTTACAGGACAACCCTATTTTTTAGAAAAAGAAAAAAGCCATGTTTGATAAGTAAAGAAAAAAAGACAGATTTTTCATGTAGATTAATTTTTACCTTGGCGCTATTAGAACATTTATAGTATATGCTTTTATGGCCAGACTTTTTGTGGACTGTATTGCCATTATTTTTCCATAGGTAATCGTCATTGTAGGGAAACTCGCGTGTTTCAATGATGGTGGTAATGGCCTGCATTTCCCTTCGTCGGCGCTTGTTGGGTCGCGTATGTACAGGAGGAATAGGTATCTTTCCATGATGTTGATGTGAAGGAAGAGGAGGAGGATGCTGTTGTTTGAGTATCAACGGTTCGCTGGGAGGCGATGGCGGTGCCAGACCGGTGCTGAAGGGTTTGCCACGCTCCAGCTGGGCTTCATCTTCACTATCATCGTCCGAAGATGTATACTGGCGCTTGCTAGTGGATGGCTCCGAAAAAGATCTGTAGAAATAGAGAAAACTAGCGTAAGTGTTGGAAAACGGTCATTCCATTATGTTACCTTGGGGGAAATGGATGGGACGGGAGAGACCGAGGCTGGCCAGAGAGAGCGGTGGCGGAGGATAAAGGAGGGAGGATGGCGGAAGATGGGGTGGGGTGAGGTGGCGTTAGAAGCATTTGTATAGCACGACTATTGTTGTTGTTGGTTGTACTACTATTTCGACGTTGAGAGGCCTGCTCTGTTCGGCTGTTATCTGCTGATGGTTCGGTAACTAGAGACGATATTGGGTTTGTGGCGGAATAGATTGGGTTTGGTAGTTTGCGATGTCTTGGCGGGGAGGGGACGGATAGACGAGGGAGTGTTGTTCGGTCGTCATTTTGGTGTAGTTTGCCGAGTGCCGGTAACGATGGTCTATTTCTGGCTAAGTGTTTTTTGGTGGGCTGCCAAACGTGATCGTCTGTATCCTGCTGATGTTGGTGGAGAAGGTAATCGATTTCCTTACGACGTAACTTTGCTTCTTCTGCCCGTCGTCTATCTTCTTCCACTTTACTGGAAAGGATCAACTCCAAAAGCTCTGGTCGAGTCCCGTATTGCTGTACGACTTTATCCAGATTGAGGAAGGTAGAGACTTCCTCGTCCTCCCCATTAATAGATGAACTCTGTGGGTATTTAGGGATGTGTTTTCGTTCGGATTGCTTTCTGTAAGGAGATGGCAGTTGATGAGGTAATAAGCGTGTGAGCATGATTATTTGTTTGATAAGAGAAGGGGGCAAAAGAGAAGAATAGAACGAAAAAGTGGATTACAAGGGGAAGTAAAAAAAAAATGTTTTTTAATGATTCAAATACAGAAATACCAATGTTGCCCATTTTCCCGCTTGCTTTCATATCATATGATTGCAGAATGAAAAGTGAAGGCGCCTTCTTCTTTGTCCACTTCCCGTCTCGATTGTATGTCGTTCCGAGTGGTCCATATTTCACTGTTTCCCACGATCCATCCGATCATCGCCGAACAGACAATGGTTCATCGTTCCAGGGATCTGTTTCCCTTTTACCAAAGCTAAAAAGTCCATTGGTAGGGTAAAAAGGGCCATAGCGGGATTGTCTCATTGGTTCAGCCGATTCAGCAATTTTCCCGCCTGCCAAGGTCCACCCCCGCTTTTCTTTTCTTCACTTATTGATCTCCGAGTACTGTAAAAAAATAGTGTCATTCAGCTGTCTTCCCAATTTCCCAGACTGAGTCTGAATTCGGTTGGGTTTAGGCCTTGTTTCATTCTGAGAAAGTCCAGAAGTAGGGACCCAAGGGTCTCTTTATGTAACTTACCCTTTGTCCTTACAAGAGAGTTAATGCTCTGGGTCAACCTATAGAAACGCAATTCATACTATCCAGATAACAAACTTGAACCAATCCATCTCATTTATTCCATCTCACTTTGCCTCGTGGAAGGTTATTCAGATACCCATGGTTTATTTCATATTAGTACAGCACACATGCTCACTGAACTGCGTCTGGTTCCTCGGAAAGTGATGACAAACTAGTCTTAAAATGGAAGGAGGTCTTTTTCGTTAACGTGAAACCGACGTGGAGGTATGTGTGGGGTTCTTTCGACGGGGAAGCGTGGGAGATGGGAAATGCTGAAAAACGGCACCTGGTAATTGGCTTGTTTCGGGACTGGCTATTTCAATGTCAGATGTCCCGGCGGGGTCATTCGTAGGGATCAAAGGGTACCTGCTTACCAACACACACAAAATAAAATAAAAACCATATTTTAGGTGTTCCAGTGACCTATGAAGTTCACTATCAACCCACCTCTCGTTACCAAAAAGCACGTGTCACAAAAAAAATGCTTTGCTCAGCAAGTCAGTATAAGGCGACAAAAATGCTTTATCTAAAAAAACTTTCTTTATCCAGAAGCCTATCCGAAAGCTTCCTATGCTCTGCCCTAGTTACTTTACAGGGGATATGGGCGTTTGAGTACAGCCCTGTGAGTCTCTGTTTGCCTTCAGTATACACAATAGCTGGATTAAGAAACAATCGATTTATAGACCGTAAACTGGCAAATTTTGAATGATAAGGATCAAACACATAGCCCGAGATCTCAGACACAGCATGTTTTGCAGCGACAACTGAGAGCTTTGCTACTTTAGACTTGCAATTTTTGTTGCATAAGATAGAGGAACCTCCCTTATCACTATATACTGGAATCAGCCAAGCGAATCTGCTTCTCGCGGGCTCGTCTTTGACGTATACATACCGCTGCGTGCCAAGCCGCAAGCTATTCAACTTTTTGTTCTCTTTTTATAAGAGCATATATATTCACTGGAGACAACAGACAGAACAAATAAGGGTTGCTGTTATCGTTTTAAACGTCTTTTTGCTCGCAGCAACATGCTGTACAAATTCTTCCCGTAGGCAATTGATCTCTGCTGCTGCATACTATGACTGAACACACTGTTCCCCGATCCTTAAGAAAAGCCTAGAAGCTATACTATTTGCTCTGCTAATTTGTTTTTCTTATTCCATGACTATTGCTTGCAACGTAGTGTGCTGCAAGCTATCATATGACACGCATGGTGAACAGCGCGGGGTGAGCAAGATACTGATGCATGGCCTTCCTTTTTTTTTTCTTAGTTTAAAGCGAGACACATGCTAAAATTTGACGTTGTATTAGTGAGTACTGTTGAAATAGTGCTGAGCAGACCATTGCTCATGGTAAGTTGCTAATAACATTCGCATACCAAACCAATACGAGTACCTTTCATATCTCCGCTTTAGTTTCACAAATGCTCAACCAATTCCGTAATGAGTACGACAGCATTTCACTTAAGCAGCAAAACGTCAAACGTGAAAACACCGAACCTAGACATAGACTCTCCTGGTTGGTTCGCTGAAGGAATTAACGCATATCTTATTAATTCTGAAGATGCTAGTCAATTTGTTATACATTTAAGCCTTCTTACCTATAGCACGCTTGGATTCGATACAGTTTGATGCTTCTACAAAAATCGTCGTCTCTACCATTCGCTAACTATAGCAATCCTTCAGCTGATTTCCAACCGTGCATTCCCAGCAAAAAGCTAAGACTATGAGTCTGAAGTTAGGAAGGAGTGCAATCCCTCACGGTTCAATCGAGATGGAAATCCTGAAAAGTAGTTATCGAGGGTTGTAGCCAGCGGGAGAAGCTTTGCATAATCCTGCAAAATATCAAACAACGCTGAGACAGAAGACCATGTTCATTTCTAAGATAGGTAGGGGAAGTAAAAAGAAGACTTTGACGATGATATTCAGTAGCCACTAGAGAGGAATAGAGCAGAAGGTGCCCTTTCGGTCTAATAATAACGGTTATGTTGCATTAGTCAACCATAACAATACAGTAATATAAAGGAAAGCTTTCCTGTTGCAAACAGAATGGATACAAAGCAAGCTTTGGCATCGCCAAACCAAGTAAAAAAAAAAAATTGGTCAAAGCGAGGACATACTTCGCTGGCAAATTTCGGTTCCAGCGTGGACCACATCTGTCGGTGATTTCTTTTGGGTGACTGCAAGACCGAGGAACTCCTCGTTCGTTATTCTCATGTCACAATCACCACCAGAATTATCTCGGCAAGCTATTGACAATCCTCAACGTCAAACGACAGGAGACGCTCAGTCAAGTTAGTTTCCTAGCATACCTCAACAGCCCGCGACTCAATTCAGTTACAAACTATAGCAAATAATCAAGATAATGTTTCCTTAACACAGGATCACTCCTCGGTAACGGCATTCTCCAAATTTGCTACAGAGGTAACTTGTTTCATCTTAAAACTCGTTAACGCTAAGTTTGTCGACGAAATATCAGTTTGCGAACCATCAAGCCGCTGTCGTTGAAGGGAATACAGACAAAGCAATACAAAGCTTCGTTATGCTGTACGAATTGGACCCGATCAGTATATGGAACCATTAACAATGCTTTTTAGGCAAACCAATCATGCAGATAACCCTGCCTTTCAAAAGTACGTGGTCGACATTGCAGATCATATAGATCCCTCGCAAGACACACATATCTCCCGTACGTTGTAGCTTCTGCTCCACTGTCTGTTCATGAAATACGTTAGGATTTTTTTCTTCACTCCCGGCATTACTTCAATCGTCGGTGATCGAAGGTGCCACAGGTAAGAAGGGTTAATTGCTTCGTCTCTTTTCGTTTACTGACCGAATCCACTGATAGACTATTTGGAAGGTTCAGACACTTTGCGATCTTTTCAGATCTTGTTCGACTACATTCAAGCCTACCCACGCCATGCATACAAATATATTGTAAGAATAGATTTTTCGAAGCTTACTGCTTAACTGCAAAAATGCTAGGTTCGTGCCATAAAGCTGTTGCTGTTGTACGCTCAGTCAGTACCACATGAAGATACCAATGCCTGTGTCAAATTGTTGGGTATATATCCAAATTACCGTTAATAGTAAGCTTCACCATCTTATGCACGTTTGTTTCCAGTAACTGAACTGCTTCCCCGGCTTTGGAAACAACGAGTATTGCTGGGTCGTGGAGATATACAGTCATCAATCAGATCCACCGATAGCAAGCATTATATTGTCTTGTCGTACAAGCTGTTTGAGCAATATTTGCTCATTGGCCAGCAGTATTATATTGAACAGCGGAATTGGGCCGAGCTGAACAAGTTTACCTGTGGAATGCTTGATTGCTGTGGGTATGTGCAGATGGCTTGAAGGAGAATATGTCGATTACTGATTGGCATGTAAGATATAACGGGCTTTCGCGATTGAACGGATCGGCCCATATTGATCGTTTTCAATTGATGAAAGACCATCGATCGCGTATTCGACTTCATACTGAGGATGATGCCGAAAATGCGTCCCTGACCTCTGGGCAAAACAAAATATTGACTGACGCATTAAGGTCATCTGTGGCAATGATGTGTGAATTCATGGCAGCGGCAGTAGAATTTATCCAGTTCAGCCGCGAGTATTACACATCCGTTTGCGGTTTGGATAAAGATGGCAGTTCACCTGACGAAAAAACTTGTTTAATTCCAATATGTGCCATTCAATCACCAGTCGCGTCGATGCAGATCAACCAAGATTCATCCACTACGACAGAGGAAGTAGGCCGGAAAAGAAGTCATTCAGTAACTTCTGCCAAAAGTGACGATGACCAGCATGGAGCTATCAGTGGCAATTCGAGCAAGCATTTTGGTTTGATGGCAATGGAAAGGGAACGATGTCTCACAGAGATTACAGCAAGGCAGAACAAGAGGATGAAGTGTGATATTCCCGACCGTGGGGAGGGATTGAATGCATATTGCATGCGAGGAGTGGATGATGTACTGCAAATCCTAAGCAAAGCTGCCGATTGTATGCGACATATCGTAGATTTATGCCAATGGGCGTCGGTGACCTCAGCCAAACGCGTTTCTAGCGATTGGGAGGAAGGTAGATGCACCTTTTGTTCCGTGGATTCCTTTGTTTGCTCATAAGGTGGATACTGTACAGCATTTTGTAAACTGATTGACCAGTACAAACTACCGTTTGACATCTACAACGCAGTGCTTCTTACACGTAGCGATTTATCGCTTTCATCGGTAAGTTAATGGAGCATTGATAAAGTTATTCTCAATTAGCAATGACCCGCAGCCTTCTATGCCAGGAAATCTAGCCAAGGCATTAAGACTTTCACAAACCATATGTGATCGGATTGAGCTTCAACGGCGTCGCGATAAAAAGGAAAATATAAGCCGCTCTCCTGAACTGGATATCCCGTTTATGTTTGCCTTCCGCGTTTTATATAACATTGGTGTGATTTACCTGCTGGTTGGGAGTCTGCAAGTAGGTGTAAATTTTTACTTGTAGGAGACTTGATAAGCTCAATTGTCGTAGCAATCAACGCTGGAAATAGCCATTATATTATCGGTGTTTCCAATACCGATCGGTCTAAGTGAAAAGGACTTCATTGCTGATGAAGCTGACTGTTACACCGCCGCCAAAATATTCCAGGGTCATGATTTCGGAATGATGCGAGTAACACAGGAAGGACTAGTGGTCCGCTGCATAAAGCACCTCATTGTGAGTTTGGACAGTGAATCTGGGCAGCAAGGGGGAATGGCATCGATAGACTCTGCTATGCGATGGGATGAGAAAGCTGGAAATATGATTGTGCTGATGCAGTTCGGCTGGCCGTATTGGAACGCACGAACAAATTTTTGGGAGAAGATTATCTCTCGAATGAAGGAAAGACGCGTTTTCAAGAACCGAGGATTCCTAGAATACGTTTACGGTAAATTTTTGTTTGGAAAGTGCTATTGTCTTATGTTAGCGTTGTATAGTTCCTGAGATATTACAAGTAATCCGCGGCTTGCATGAGTCGGGTGAAGTTTTGCTGGATATCATTCCTCCAGAGTTTACGATGAGAGGTGGATATCGACATCTTATGGAAGCACCAACTACAGCGGCACCAGCTAAACCTTCGGCATGTACCATCACAGAAAAATCTACCACGGCTTCGCATTCACAGGAAGACATTGAAGACGACCAGGTCGATGATAACCAAAACCTTATACAAAAGTCATGTAGCACTTCAACATCGAATACAGCTCCTTGCCAGGGGTCTTCCGTACTCACACCATTACCTCGATCAACATCTGAGCCATCATCCACGCATGCCACTGGGCCAAATACGCCCATGTCGCCGTCATGGTACTCTACTTCTACCAGAAAGAGCCCGGTTACCGATTGGATGTCGCCATCCTTTTGTTATAGCCGGCCTGTAATGTCAAGTATGTTGCCAAAGAGAGACTCTAGCGGAGAAAACGTCATGGAAGAGTTGCAACCAGGAGCAGAAGTGTATCATAGGCCTTTGTTACGTAAGGAAATCGTTACTCGATGTCTAGACTATCGTATGCAGAAATACTCTCCCAAAATGACGCCAACACGGATGCGACACGTGTTGCAAAAGTTTCTGAAAAATATGGTATTAAAAGCAAATGAAGAAACCTAATTTTCTCTGACATATACACCTGAAAATAAGCAAATAATACTTGCTATCATTATCCCTGTACATCTAATTACTGCATATCCAATCTTATAAATCAGCGTTTACTGACCATGCCAGTTATGCACAAAATTCAGCATGCTCCATTTTCTTGGCACAGTTGATGTGAGGAGTCAGAGTTAGGCTAGTCGCAATTAGCACTTATTAGCCATACATACGGACAAGATCGGGCTATTTCATTTGGCTTCTGTCATGTTATCGTATCATGCCGAATAAATTTCAAAGAGAATATGCATGACTTTTACGTGCAACTCGTTTGGTTCTGCCGACGATCTATCTCCTTTTTTGTTGGATCCTAGGACTATTTACTGATCTAGAATTCAGCCATTTGATGGCAACAACCTGCTATTTGACCTCTAGCCTATGCTAACATTCTGATTCTATTATAATGATTTTAAGGGTCCAGCTATCACGTCTTTATGCTATTGTAAGGATCGGCTACATTGCTCTGAAATACGAGAAGCTAAGCGGGTGCAACATAATGAGGTACGCACTGTTGCTTGTTCCTAGGTATGCAAGAGTAAAAATGGCCAAAGCGCACTTAAGAAGGCTTAACTCAGAATTGTCTGCAAAGAAGTTGGTATGAAAGCGAGATATTTTTCTGATGCCCATAGTTTCTACGATATGACCACGTTCTTTAATCTCGTAATTCCAGTAGTTCTAGAACGTGCCACTATGTATCACTGGTTATAAATCTATCCTTTCTTAGATAACCATCGCTGTAGCGCATGTGCAACAGCTTGTCGTCGCATGGCGAGAGCGACTGGCAGAAGATACCGTGCTAAATGTCGTTTCTCGGCGGGAGACCAATTAGCTTTCGCTAAGCTAGCCAAGATTTCCTGTTCATTATAACCTTTTTTTTTTGATTGATTAGTTCAATGAGAATATTATTAAGCAGAACAAGAAACTCACGTGCAGAATCCATTTTCATTTGCCGCATCATTGATAGCTTGAATGGCCATAAGCCCGTTGTTTTCCTTCGAGGACCTTTTGTTGTAGACGGCTGTGCAGCTATTGCTAATGACGTTTCTTTATCTGGTTCGGTTGTTTGCGGTAATTCGATCGCGCGATCAGGAATAGCGGCCGGTGATGATATCGTTTTGGTTGGAATTGCTCGATTCACGGGTTCTTCCCGATTATCAGGCGTTATAGAATGTGACCAAAATACATTTCGTAACGTTGTCAGCATGGTGCATAATTCTGCTCGAGGAACATCAAAAATGTTTTCACAATAAACCCTAGGCTATAAAGCAAGAATGCCATGAGCATAAAACGTTGTGTTTGTTATGTTTGACCTGTCCTGAGTCGTTGGTCTTAAGCGCAGGTTCCAATGCGGTTACTAGCTGAATCGCGTATCAAACTTGGGATCAAGAAAGTATATCACATACTTCAGCTAAGGATGCATGCATAGTGGTTGTCATAATTTCTTTCTAGCAAAACAATATACTATTATACGGTCAGTTGTATTGCGCCTTTGCTTAGTACAGGCAGTCTGTGGGGACTGACAGGAAGCAGTCCTCTTGAGCAGGCTGGGTCACGTGAAGTTTGTCTGTAGGTCACGTGTAGCTAGTCTGTCCAAGCCCTTAAAGTCTGGGATTTTTATTATTCTTAAAAATTTGCGGGACTTTAGGTTAACTTGGGGGAATTACTACGGACACTCCAGTCCCCCCAATTCTGAGCGCTTTCTAAAATAAAGGTGATGATGATTACTATAAACAGGTGGAGTGTCCCATAAATGAAATCTGTCCATATAACAAATATTAGCAATGATAAGGTATTATGATGAATGAATATAAACATTTCTGACAGTAGCTAAGGAAAAAGAGGAGCTGCATATAACAAACTGTTAGACATATAATTTAGTATTTAAGTTGATAAAAATTTTGTAATACAGCAAATACAGTTGTATATAGCTAGTTAATAGCAATAACAGAATCACTGCTTTGCTCGGCATCCTTTTCAATATCAAGATATTTCCATATAGTTTTTCGGATATAATGTAACGGCGGGTATACCAAATTCCCATTTGTATCAGTTGTCTCGTTGTCAGAATAAACAGCAATAGGAACGCGATATGTGTCTGCTGCTACTTGAACACATTCAGGAGCAGTAAATCAATATTTCATATTTTTACAGGGCAAATGTTGACCATTCACTGACAAAGAAATGTCAATTCCGTGGCTAATGAACTCCTGTAGCTTTTCAACTGGACCAATTGAGGGAAAATAGTCGCGATAAATATCCGCATTTTCAGCCAAGCAGTTAAGTATATCCTGTTTAACCTGCAGAAACTTGTTCTCGTCGTCTTTGAAAACGTGTGCAAGCACACGAAAGCCACACCATCCGTCAGCTTTGACGTCAATTACACTCGTAAAGCTGCTTCGTGGTATATCAGTGTTAATATGGAAGTCAGCGGCGTCATTGAGAGTACATTTGGCCCTAAAACTAAATTAGCCTGCATGGCACCTATTTTACATTCAATACTTTTTGTTTTCAATGCTCTCAAGAAACTTGTCTTCGCGATCTCGCTTTTTAGGCAGAACATAGATATTGCTGTCAATGGAGTGATTTTCATATATGCTGTCAAAGCTGGTATCATCCTTTGAGAATCTTTGCAGATTTGTTTCTCCTCAGTTTCAAAACTGGACTCGATTCTTTTCCCACTGGTTGTTTCTGGGCGTCCTTTCTGTTTTGTTACGTGA
Source organism: Apophysomyces trapeziformis B9324 (assembly GCA_000696975.1). Lineage (NCBI taxonomy): Eukaryota > Fungi > Mucoromycota > Mucoromycetes > Mucorales > Mucoraceae > Apophysomyces > Apophysomyces trapeziformis. The sequence goes on from JNDP01001299.1 coordinate 46,849, forward strand.
GGAAGTTCCTCATCTTCTAGGGGTACTTCATTTAAAGAGTTGAGCGCATTATTGATAGTTTCTATTATTTCGATTTTCTTGAAATTGTTTTCCACATTCTCAGCTACGTCTTGTATACGTTGCAATAGAGTTAACGTGTTTTGTTAGATTTTTCCGGCAATGGTTGATGTATTTGCAGGAAAGTAATCTACATGGTATTGTGGTGCACTAGTTAATCATAATAAAGCCATTAATAGCTTTAATAGCTAGCTTCCACATAATTAAGGTACCAAAAGCTGAGGAATCAAGTGAATGGCAATTGTATCATTTCCAATAAGAGCTAATATGTGCTGGCAGGGGAGCTTGTAATTCACCTTTGCCTTGCAGTTACAGCTATTCTTCTTTTCTGCTGTTGTATCCATAGCTACAATGGATACTCTCACTACTCCGACTATGTCTAAATAGGGATGATGGACTTCAAATATGGACTTACATAACACAGGATCAAGCAATCCCAACTCAGTTCCTTAATACAATGAACAATACTGAGCTTCTATGATCCGCCACGGAGAAGTCTCTCCATTATAGAAGGCAATTACAAATCACTCAGTATAAAGCACAGTCCATAATCACAGTCCTGTCCATCTAGATCCACAGACATTTTAGTATAAAAGAGTAATGTTTTTATTTGAATAAACATCATCCTATATTGAGTCTCGCGTATATTGCTTGTCTCTTTCTCTCATCAGATAAAACATTACATCTGCTACGGCATTTCTGGCATTTTCCCAGGCTATTTTTAGTTCTTTTCGAACCATGTTAATTGTGAAAAAGGAGACTTTGTCAAAAAGTTCTGCCATGGCAGTGTGCTCATTATTGTCAAAAATTGGCCGTTTGTCTAGCTTACTAAAGAAGTCTTGCTTTTCCACTTCCATCTAATTATTGATTAATGTCAGTAACTTGTGTTTTCCATGTAGTATTTCCGAGACAAACGGACTTACTGTTCTTCTAATTACATCATCAATGGAATTGACAGTTCGCATCAAGCTTCCAGTTGTTTGCATTGTGTTCTTAATACGCCAATGAGTACCTTCAACTCGTTGGGTGGTACGCACACCAAGAGAATAGTGGTTCCCTGTGTAGGGTCCTGCTTACTTTTCTTTGTATTCTAAAGTGCTTTTAAAGCAGTTACAGATATAGTCAATAATGTGTTTGCATTTGTATGTTCTGTAATACATACTTATCAAAATAATCAAGGATTTTTGTCTTCATCCAATCAGCTGTTGCCTTTTCTTCTGCTCTCTTCGTCTTCTTTTTATCTTCTTCGTCCTGCTCGTTTTACAATTCTTTTGCAATGATTTTCTTTTTAGTCTTACTGTTTGCATAGGCACTTGCTGCTTTCCCCACTAATTCACGATATTTAATCTCAGCCTCGTCAAACGCTGCCTTGCTGCGGTTATATACAAGCGTTTGAACTACTCTTTCCACATCGGTGTAATCCTCGCTATTTTTCTCAAAGCAACCGCCCATCTTTGACTTTAAGTGCTGCGAAATATGCCACCCACAAAGAATATGCACTGACTGTGGGAATATACTTTCGACAGCTCCAACTAAAGGCTTGTCATTGTCAGTAATAAATAATCCAACCTGACCTTGGGGCCAGATAAGGGATCGCATGGATGACAGAAGCCATTCATACGTTTCGCGCTTTTCGTTAACAACAAATGCAGATCCGATCAAGAAATTATGCAACTGGGTATTTCCGTGGTTGCTAACACCAACAATATTGACCAGTGGCAGTTTGTTAACATTTGTGCTATATGTTGCGTCAATCACAACAACTTCAGGAAATGCACGGGTTTTCCGGATTGCTGCCTCATGGTTGAAGAAAAGTATATCCAGCCGCTTGTTATCGTTGATCTTTGGTGCAATTTTGTACTTTCTAGCTTGCAAAAATTCCAAGACATCAACGAAATCGCTTTTACGCTAATCACGCAGCAATTGCATAAGATTGTACAAATCTTTTCTTGTGACTACGTGTTGTCCAGCATCATCCCTCATTTCTTCGTGTATTTTTGCCGGCTTGTTTCTATTGCTCGTCATGGATATCATGCGCTCAATAGACTTCATTGTTGGCTTGCGGTGCTGACGATAGAGCATAGAATCAGCATCGACTGGATGATTATGCTCGCTTAAAGGTGAAACATGGAAAATTGTCCACTTTTTGCTTCCTGTTTTCACAGGAGCGCGTAGAAACCATCCACAGTCTTTTTTTTTTTGGTTGTTTTCGCGCGCTGACGATCCTCACTAGACAATCCATGTGTGTTTCGGTAATTGCCCCCATGGACACACTGGATATATACATTTCTGTTGTTACTGCGTTTTGTACCAACAGCAAATTTCAAGTCTTTGGCTTTGGCTTGAGCGATGTCCAAAACTTCCTTCTTCGAGTCGTAAGTTGTATTTAATAAATCAAGCATTGTTGTTTACTAAGAAAAGAACATAGAAAGAGCGGAGATGTAAGGAATATAAATAGACGTTTTAATATCTATGAGTCACTTCTAATATATGTTCTTATTGGTTTGTCATTAGTTTATAACATCTCCTATACTTCCATACTGATTGAAATATGCCTACAGACAGCGGAGGCAGACGCGCTTATAAGAAACTCCACCTGGGGACACTCCACTATGGCACACTCTACTTGGGACACTCCAATCTACAGCACTCCGCTATTTCCATACTACACTCCGCCTGTTTATAGTAACCGTCATCACCATTATTTTAGAAAGCGTTCAGAATTGGGGGGACTGGAGTGTCCCATTGGAGTGTCCGTAGTAATTCCCCACAAGATATGATTGCTGGCAGGAAAGACATCTTTTATTGCTGCTGTTAACGCTTTGTCATCATCCGTAACAAACAATGCTGGCTGTTTAGCACTCCATATATTGGAACGAAGCTCCGTAGCTATCCATTCGTATGATATGGTTGTCTCATCGACAATTAAGCTTTGGGCAATAAGGAAGCTACGTAAGCGGTTACCATCAACATTACTGATACTGACCACGTTCACCAGAGGCATTCTGTGCATATTTGTTTTATACGTTGCATTGATGATTATAACCTCTGCAAATCGGACTGCTTTTTCAAGAGCATCAGACCGATACACAAGAAGTGACTTTAACTCGTTGCTTTCAGTCAATTCGTATCTAATCTCATACTGACGATCCTCTAGAAATTCCAACAAGTCTGCCACCGATCTACCCCTGGCAATCTTAAGCATTTTTCCACGGAAATTGTATATATCCTTCATTTTCATTGAAGGTGTACCATCATCGTTCCTTATTTCGTTGTAATTGTGCGAAGGTTTTACGCCATGTCGGGTCATTGAGCGAACTCGGACATCAGTTGAAATATCTGGCTTTCGATGTTGGTGGTATATTGTTGGATCATCAGTCAAATTATGCGTATGATCGGCATCTTCAGCAACTTTTCTAACTAAAAACTTGTGCCCATGTTTAGCGCTGATCGATGCATACATCTTCCAGGGACATCCCAAACGCACCAAAGTCCTACAAATCTTGCGCTCTTCATCTTTGAGTTTGCAGGTATTCTGGTATCGGCCACCATGGATACATTTAATATATATGTGATGACCAGGGATGCTCGAAGCTGTTGTCACTGCAAACCCGTGCTCTTTTGCCAGGGCCTGAGCAGCATTAAGCACGTCAGTATGCGTGTCGAAAACTTTTCCGATAAGGGCATTCATCTCGACAATGATCAAACTAAAGGATAAATTATGTCGGAAACAGTTTATTCAACTATTAAGCTTCAAGTTACAGGGACACGTTTCTATGAAAAAGAAACGCTTTCATGTTTTTTGCGAGAGAAAAGGTTTGCACATAAGCAAAAGGTTTTTGTCCGAGAGGCATTGATGAACTTAGTATGTCCTGACTGAGACTTAAATTGGTAGTCAGTACCTCAAAAAACGTTTTTGTCCGAAGCAATTCTCAAAAGAAGTTGCCTAATACACGTCGAATAGAATATTGAAACAACGGCTATAAGAGCTGTACTTCTCTTCCTGTCCAAAATAATAAATGTGCAACTACGTTCCTAACTTTCCTTCCCACAATACACTAATTGAGCATGAGTAACAATGGTTAAAGTAAAACCTTCTGACTGAGTAAAGTTTGGTCCATATCATGAGTTGACAACTTCAGTCGTCATCCTCAAATGCTTCCCAAATTTGGTACGAAAATAAACGAAGGAAAAAGGGGTGAAGTAGGGCAGCAGACGTTTCTTCATTCTCCATCTTTCTGTTAATCTCTACTATTCCACACTTCTTATCCAACTTTAACTCCTATCTGAATAGTTGCTTTTCATTTTTTCCAATCTCTCCATGATTATCAGCAAAGAAAGAGCTCTGTGTATATATTATAGTTTGCCATTTAATTCTGAAAATGTACGAATTTGTAAGGCGAAGTTTGAAGCCTTAGCTGCCGAACATGAGTTATGTTATCTATCTGATCCTCTTGTGCTGGTTACTGCCACCAAGCTACGTATTCATGGTTCGCCCGACAAGTTTAACCTGTACGATAATAAAGAGACGCAGGAAACTGTGGATCCATCCTTGCAATCTGGCAACTGTGAGCTAAAGTTCAAAACCATGTGTGCCGTTGTTCAACCTTTCTTTTTTCTGTTACCAGTGAGTCGTGCAGAGGCAATCTCGTTTGCTAATGAAGTATATCACCCTTATGATTCCGTGTTGTCTCAGGACTTATATGACACAGCTCTTCTGTCATCTTCAGAAGTCCAAGCTCGTTTGTCATCGATTTGCAGCGCTATTCAAGATATGAACGCTAGTGTGTTCACTTCTTTTGCTGCGTCAAACAAGCTTACATTCTTATGTGCTGAACAGCAAAGGCGCAATGGTGTCCGCCTCTTCCATCTGTCAGTCTTACGCCCAGCGTACCAGGGTAAGAAAACAGAGAGAATTACAGCTGTCATAAATTCTAATGCTGACAAAAATTATTGAATAGTAAAACTGATTTCCACAATTAAAGAGTATCTGCCGAAGTATCACAAAAAGATACGTGACTATAAGAAGGCTTACACGGTGATTGGCTATTGCCATAAAAGCCCTGATGGAACCGCAAATGAGCAAACTAGGACACGCTTGTTGAACATGATGCAGAACAAGCTACGGGAACGATCCCTAGTGTCCAAGGTGTTTGTGTCTTGGATGTCCAAGGCCTCGTCAACAATAATGGACAGAGACAAAGATTGTAAGGTACAGCTTGGGCAAGGAAACCCCCAAGGTATTAGGCCGACTGTAAATATATATTATATATTCAAATCCTTTTAGACTTGCTAGAAACATTAGAGAACTCTCGCTGGCCAATAATCTTGGTGATATTAGATTACGCCAGTCTCTCGACAAATCTAGACGATATTATAGTGTTCTTAGAGTAACTTTCTTTTCATCCACAAGACGTAATTTCTTATGCTTCATATTAACTTTTTTAATCCATCCTCACTAGACACTTCACTAAAATCAAGTATATCTTCGTCGATCAGTGGCCCTATAGATTAGAGATCGACATGCTTCCAGTGTCTAGGATCTTGAATGACTGCACCACTCTTGAAAAGTTTGCTTGCTGGCCAAATGCTCGTATGCGGGCAATCATGTGAATAAAGTTATGTTGTTGCCCCTCCGCTGCCTTCTATAATCAAAAAGAAATAAAGTGCGTCTACCTTTTTCACGTTAACTCCCTTGTTATTGCAGAAGGATGAGGTTACTGTATCCTTAGATCTAGCAATATTTCTCTCTTTTTACGGTTTTCCATTAGGAAATGTACTTTCATCCAGAAGTTGGTGGAGCGGAATCCTCGAATGTGGTCAGCTCTTCAAAGTCATGCTTGTTTTTTAAGACTAGCTTGTCGTGCTTTGTTAGGGATAGACAAAATCGGATGCGGATTGGATTCACGCGTTAAATGGATCGACCAATGATAACGCAAGTATAGGCGCAGTCTGGATAATTATAAGATCAAAAGTGAAGCTATAAGGCCAAAACCTATTGGTTACTGTACAGGAGCATGTATTCAGACTGTCATTGTTCAGGAGCAAGTAAAAGAAAGAGCTCATTGTAATGAAATGGCAAATGGTTATAGTATGGGTGTGAATGATCAAAGTTAGATGGTGTTCGGAATCCAATTAAGCTATGGGGAAATATTAAACGGAAGAAACAGAAACTGACATAAGGAAGAAAACAAATATACAGTAATCTCAGTTGTAGTAAGATCTATAAGTTGTATTCATACAGCGGGCACTTTCTTTGGGCACTCTTCCTTATTTCACCCCATTGTTGCAGGCGTGCCTTTGGGTTGACGTCCGTCAGCTATATTCCTGCTCCAGATCGTTTTACAGATAATCGAACAATTGTCTTAATAGCGAGCAATAGGAGTTACGGATAATAAAGATAAAGGTCAACAACTATATCGACAATAACGAGGATTAGGATATTAGAATAATGTCTTTATTTGATTTTTTAATTATTTAAATATCTTGAGAGGGGTCCGTGTAACAGTTAAAAGAAAAGCCCGCCGAAACAGCCAAGCCACCTAGTAAGCATCCAGCTAGGTTGGCAATAAACAAAGACGTATAACATATGAATATAAAATTGATTATCATCTAACAGAATAAAGACAAGTTCTTTCCAGTAAAAAATCAGTACAGCCTTTTGGGTTTTGAGCATTCTTTGATCAAGTAGCTTCTATATTTTCACACCCCGCTAGTCAGTCATTACAGTCTGGCACACCGGGATGTGACGTGCCGCTTGCGACACCACTCCCCCCAAAAGGTTGCGCTCCTGTGCAACTGGTTGGCCTTTGGTCTGGACCATAACGCACTCGGAGGAATTGCACCAATATTTGCCGGCTTTAGGCTATTCGCATGGACTAATCTAGAGGTAAGATGATCATCAGAGTACGAAGTTGAAATGTGTCAAGTGGAGTCATTCGCACTATTTGGAAAGGACCTTGCCAAGCGTATTCAAAATTTTTGACGGTAGTGGTTGTGGTATAACACCCAGTCATTCTCCTTCAATTGGTGTTTACGAACTTTAGATATATGGTCTTGTTTCATACGCTGCGCCTGTTTTTCTTGTTTATCGTGAGCTTCTTCTCGTGCAGTTTCCAAGGATATGAGCATGCCTGGTACACACTGCAGTTGAGTAGGCGTTTTACCCACTTTCCCATGGGGGGAGCAATCTTCAGTGTTGTTTAGTCTCTCCCTCCCCCCCCCAAAAATTGTAACCGCAGTAAACGTACATGATAATAAGTTACCGCAGCAAACACATATAATAATAAGTTACCGCAGTAAACGTATATAAGAATGAGTTATTATAGCAATAAACTACCATTCGCACTTTTTTATCTTTTCTTCCCGTTGCTCATGCCTTCTAACCGATTAGTTGAATGCCGATGCTCTAATTGCAGGCAATGCAATCACAATAGAGATTACTGTCTTGTAACGCAGAGATTAAGAAATGAACATGAACGAAGAGATCTCATTGTAGCTACTCTTACTGGTATAGAGAAAAAGTTACTAGACTACGTCTTTGGGAATTTAACCTTTTTCTCATTAGCTAACAATGATATAAGTGTTATGAACGATTCACTTGCTCAGGACAATATGGACATAGACAATGGTAATGTTCATGATGACTTACACTTTACGTCACCAGTTCCATAATAAACGAATAATAACATACAATTCTTAGAGTTTTGAATTACCTGACAATGACAATGAGGCTAATGCCGACGTCAATGATTCCCGTAGTGAAAGTGAAGAAGTAGACATTATACAGGAACTTGCGTTTGGGACCGTTGATGAACTTGAGTATATGGATGAAGAAGAGCTTGCAGAAAGTGAAACTGAAATGGAAGCGGGAGTGGTTCCAATAGGTAGCGTTTCCCTTATCACGTTGAAATAGAATACTCACCGTTTTATTTGATTAGTGAACTTTGTTGAACCATTCGGCTTTATCGCACTTTTTGCGATCTATTTTCAGTTGTTCTTCGTTGTTGGAAGAGGCATGGCTATTTTCATTCGGTTCCTCAATGAGCTTCTTTATGCCTTTGGTCATAACTTTCAATTTCCATCCACTATTGAAAGGTTCCGTCAGCAGACTGGATTCAACTCATTTACTTGCCACTTACAAAAGTATGTGATGTGCCCAAAGTGTCACACACTCTATCTCCCTCAAGATGCGCCTGATAAGTGTGCTTTTATCCACTTTCCTAATCATCCACAAGAAAGAGAGCGTAGTAAGACTTGCAATCAACCGCTCTTTAAATCTACATCAAATGGTAGCCTACTGAGATCATCGCCTTGTGTGGTATACGTAGCTGTCGTAGTGTGGCTTCCTGTTACTTGTGTTCCATGAACAGGACGATCAGAATTAACGTGTTTCCATTTACAGTGAACTTCTCTGGTTTGGAACACTGACTGCACTTCTTCTCTAAATCAGAGATCTATCACTGAGGATGAAGACAACGTGACACTGCTCTACCACTGCGCTCAAAAACGAGTTTTAGTAATTTTCTAGTATCCTAAAATGTCACTAAATTTTTTCTCTGAGGTTTAATATAGCTGCATTTAAGGAACCTTTTTTTTAATTAGGGTAATTAATACTTGATCTACTTTTATTTCTTTAACGCAAGCTTCCTTTTAACAATGAGCTACTATACAAACTACAATATAGCTTGCAAATGTTCTGCTTGCTCTACTGTAAATGAGCATGGTTTTGTGATGCAGACCATGCAGACTGCAAGACGGCATGAAGAAAATGACCGCTTGCAATCTTTCGAACATGGTAATGGCGACACC